>PVJI01002867.1:0-136117 GCA_004026765.1 Micronycteris hirsuta
ATTCATTTTTAAGCCCAGACTGTCAACCCTCAGGTTCCATGTTTCAGAGTTAGAGAAGAAAATTAAAACAATTGTGAGACAGAAAGATGTTCCCTAATCTTGTAATTATTGAATTCTAGGCATTTGTCTGTCTTTTACTCCAAGACTTGCCTGCTCCTCCTGCCCTTATTGAGTCAATGGTTAATGTCGCCACAATCATGCAGATTAGGGGGACTAAGAGATGTAGAAAATGAGAACAAGGTTAATGAGGTGTATGGTTAAAAAGTGTGCAAGGAGAAAACTTACACATACCCAATTGATTGACATTAGATTATTAAAGCCATTCTGGAAGGCAACTGGCTGTAAAATAGAAATTTAAAATATGAATCTGTTATAAGCAATCCGTTTACTTCTAATAACTTAGCCTGTAGGAATACAAAACAAACACAGAGATTTTTTGGCTCTTGCAAGAGAATTCTAACTCCAGCTTAGGTAAAAAGGATGATTCACTGACTTACCAAACTGAGGAATGAAATCTGAAGAAGGCAAAATGGTTACTTTGGAAATATAAGACAGTAAGGACTAAAATGTTTCCAGTATGATCTCTCTCTCTCTCTCTCTCCTTCTTCTCCCCCTCTTCTGTCCCAATCCTCTCCTCACAGTCCTTTAAACATAGAGGAAAACAGAGCCCCTGGCAGATCCTAATCTTTGCACTTTGGAGCATCCACTACCAAGAAAAGAATGAGTATTTTCGAGTAAGTCCCCCAAACTTCTCCAAACAATTGCAACAAGGAAATCTTGGTCTTGTAAGAATATCCCAAATTCAAGGTTAATATTGATATGGGAATGGGGATGTACAAGAGAGCCTGCAGAAGCAGAAAGGAAACTGGGCAGAAATCATGTATGTACTACACATGTATTATATGGATTATATGTACTAATATGATGTATTATATCTTACATAAAAAAATCAATACAATTGGCTTGTAGAGATAACCATGAAAGATAGGCAAAAGTCTTCTATTAGTAATATAAAATATCTCCCTGAATTTTTGATAGGCAAGGATTCCTTATGTGGCACATGAAAATAGCTAACTAAAAAGCTTGAAAAATTAGACTACGTTAAAATAGGATCTTCTTATATTTACATTTGCACTTTCACAAGTTTGGAAAATTCTGTCATTTTCACACCTTAATACATATGAAAAATAGCAAGAACAAGTGCAGAGTGCTCACAGAAGGCAAGAACTCTAAGTTTAAAAAATCAAACACAAAAAAATGAGCATCGACAAGTTCGCACGATGAGGAACAACTGAAACGATGAAGGTTGAAGTCCCAGCGTCTCCAGTGTTGTCGCATGAAGCAGAGTGACGCAGTTGAACAGAGAACATGTTCTGGTTTCCGGTGGCCTGGACGGAGAGGCCGCACCTGTGCTGGGATAGCCTTGGGACACCCGTAGTGGAAAAGCGCTGAGAGAACCGGATCTTGCTCATGATGTGGGGCTGCCCCAGTTCCCATAGTTTGCTTGGGTGATGCTTTGGGGTTCAACCCGACTTTTTCCTAAGATAAAGGGATTTGGGAACACGTATTTTTCAAATCACGTTTCCACGAGGAGTCACCCAAGGCGTATCTATCCCCAGCCACTTCTACCTTGGAGAACAGTGCTGGTGCTGTGAGGTTATGCCACCTGCTCTGGGTTCATGAGTTGTGGGCACTCAGGGGAGAACAGTTCGTTTCTCAATGCTTTGCATTTATTCACAACACTCTAATAAATAAGCTTATTTTCAGGAGCCTGGCTCTAAGTACTTAATTCTCAAGGCCTATAATATTGAGTTAGTGAAAAATTGAAAAAGCTATATCTGTTATCTATTATTCCTCTATTCTAAACTACTCAGGATGCAACCCAAATATCCTCTATTAATTATCGCTTAATAATCAAAATAAGTATAAATGATAGGGGTAAGCATTAAATCCCAGCAAAGACGATATTAGGCAAAGAAAGCAAAATACATGTGAGTTAAGTATCAAAGCCAGAATTTGAAGACAATCTCAAAAGACTGTAGGCCCTTATTTTCACTATTATTCTTCTGAAGCCCCCTTTTCTATTCACATATATAACTTCTCATACACCTAGGACAATGAATACATAATTACCCACATTTGTTCAAAATAACTATACCTTACATCATGAAAGAAATGTTTGTAATATATTAGTTGTTTTTAACATCTGTGTATGGTTCTATATACATGTGGTTTATAAGGCAGGCGTAAATTAAATGATTGCTTATTTGTGTTTCATATTTTAGATATTTTAAAAACACAGCATTGAGTGTATCATACTCTTCCTCATAATATGGGGCAATTGCCCTTCAGGTCACTTTATCCTTACAGGAGCTGCTGACTCAAACAATATGCTGTCTAAGATTCTTATATTTGCTTTTTATAGGTTTATCCTCTGGCCACTAAGCTATTCATTGCTATTCTCCGTAGTAGCTTGTATGTCTCCACGTTCTCATTTGTTCTTTCTAATTGCCTACCATCTGAGATCTTGTATAACCTTGATTGTTAGATTTGTGTGTAGACTGAGATAAAACAATAGAAGACAGTTGTACTTTGGGGGAGAATTAGAGATATTGATCTGGAGTCTGCATTTTGACTTCTTCCAAACATTTGAGTTTGTTAGTGATGTAGAGAAGTAACAGAGAATTTAAAGAAATGAAAGTAGATTGCAAAAGAGACATTGAGAAGAAAACCGTTGGAAACTTTTTTTAAAATCATGAAGAATATAAACACTCAAGTACTGATACAATTGTAGACACATCCAGAAGCTCCTTCCTCCTATGAATGAGCAAAGGACACCACACAAAATGCAAGACTTCACTCAACTGCCATGCTTCGAAGGAAGGGATGAAGGAGCCCAGTATTTTCTTCAAAGAGCAGTGTCCTCTGCTCGGGGCTGGTTTCTGCAGGAGGAGAGGGGAGCCTTTATACTCCAGAAAAATGTTTTTACATTTTTATTCCTTCCTTTCACCGCTCTCCACTCCTTCCCTTCACTTTTCAAAATGCAGAAAACATTCCTGGAATTATTCAGATTGTAGAATATTTGAAGGCATATATACTACTCATGCGTAGAAACCACCTGGATTGACTGTCCTCCCACCAAGATAGGACCCTGCAACCTCTAGATTTATGAAAAGACCAAGAATTCCTTAATATGGAAAGCCTTGTTCTGCCCTCTCTCCTCTAGAAAAGGAGAGAGAATCTGAGCCAAGCCTACCACTCCAGGAAAGCTACATTGACTACATCATTCTGCGTTTGAATTCTTCAGTGTGCTGGCAGTTCTTTCAGGTTCCAGAATGTGCAGGCAGCCAGAGGACTTTTTTCTGAATTGAGATTTAAACCTTAATGGAAAAAGTGGTCCATTTAGGCCTCCAACCTAAGACATGTGCCTGAATCTGCACACATTGCAAGAGAGGTGACTGGTAGGGCAGGACTTGAGAATCCATTCATTCTTTAAGAAAATACCATAGAACATACTGCAATATATTCAAACCCCAACATCACTTCAAAAACCTGTAACTGGCCCTGGCTGCTGTAGCTCAGTGGATTGAGCACAGGCTGCGAACCAAAGGGTTGCCAGTTCGATTCCCAGTCAGGACATATGCCTGGGTTGCAGGCCAGGTCCCCAGGAGGGCCATGCAAGAGGCAACCACACATTGATGTGTCTCTCCCTCTCTCTCTCCCTCCCTTCCCTTCTGTCTAAAAATGAATAAATAAAATCTTTAAAAAACCAAAAAACCTCTAACTGTATACACGAATTACTTTACTGAGGATCTGCCATTGTGCTAGCAAAATAATAATAAGAAGAATGAATGAATGAATGTTTAGAATAATACATGATGAAAAGAAGTTTTTACATTTGTCCATCTCATTTAGAACAATAATAGCATTTTATTAATCTCTGCCTTAAGGAAACATGCAAGGAACCCATAAACTACACTCTGTGAAATACATTGTACCTTCTAATTAAGCTTGCTCAGCCCCTTTGCTTGTTCAATTTCCCTCAATTTCTTATAAAAAATATCATTTTCATCAACCCATTTCACAGCAAACTTGGAAGACCTTGTGACATAATACGTCTCCAGTTAAATAAGAGTGTTCCTTAAAATACAAGTTCCCGGAAGGCATAAACTCTGTCCTCCCTTGGGCTGGGCTATATTTAATGCACTTTGTTTACAGCGCCACTGATTATGGTGATAACACAATGTCCAACAGCGAAACAGTGTAATCACAGTGAGACTGCTTGGAAACCCACAGGTGAGAGATTGTAACCATTGCTTGTTGGCTAGTACAAACTTCCAACAGGAGATACAAATGAATTGCGCATGTCATCCCCACGGGGACAGGCTTACTGCAGGAAAGAGTAAGTAATGTTTTAGATTCCGGTCACAACCTGACAAAACAACATAAAAATAGGTGTTTACATGTTGCTAAAGCATAGAGCACCTAAAAAGAGACTTCTCGCCATGAGAAAAATAACTCCCTGTGTTGGAACCACAGTGCTCTCTAAAAATCAAGAACTATTGCTCTGAGAAGAGCCACAACAGGAGGCGGGGCGAGGTTCCATGGCACAGACGCAGGGCCAGGCCTTCTCTGTGCAAGCAGCTGCTGCGTGGTGATTCGTTGTCTGCAAAAGCAAATTTCTCACCCTGGCTGGTGTAGCTCAGTGGATTGAGCGCGGGCTGGGAACCAGAGGGCCCCGGTTTGATTCCCAGTCGGGGCACATGCCTGGGTTGTGGGCCAGGTCCCCAGTGAGGGCCATGTGAGAGGCAACCATACATTGCTCTTTCTCCCTCCCTTCTCCTCTCTCTGAAAATAAATAAATAAATAAATAATCTTTAAAAAAAAAAAAAAAAGCAAATTTCTCAGCTATGGAGAAGCCTGTATTCACTCAGGTCAAGAAAGCTATTTCTTTTGAACAATTCTGGGAATGGAGGAGTAGAGCCACGATCTTCCCCGATCCGAAGGGTTACAGGAAAAGCAGATGTATCCTAGATGGCAGGAGAAACGTGACAAGGGTCGTTAGCTATGCCTCCGACGGCTGCCAGCTTGGACCAAGCAGCACAAGTCATTTCAGCTCTCTCTACTGCTCAGTGCCCCAATACGTAAGTTTACAGGATTAGATAAATCATGCCAGCTCTTAGATTGTGTGATCCTAGGCAATAGCATGTGAATAAATATCAGAAAACCTTTACTATTTATTAAGTTATCTCCCTCCATCGGTCTCCATGTAATAAATAAAATGATTGGCATACACAGGTCACTCAGACAAACAGATGATGGCAAGAAAGGAGACAGTCTCTCCAATCCAAGGATTACACTTTTGGAGAACATTAATAACTTTGTCCACTGGGAAAACTAAAATTACTAAAAGGAAAAGGTTAAGTAGAGAAACAAAACAAAAATAAAAACCATAGTGCCAAGTTTCCGTCTTTTAAAGATTCTAGCCGCTTTATGTTAAATAGCAGTACTCTCTAAAATTATTGTTCTGTCAAAATTATTAGTTGGTGGCACTTTCCACTGTTTCAGTGAGATTCTGCTGATTCCTGAGCATCACGGTCCTAGAAATGGAAGGACATTAAGTAGCATGTCGTCTACTCCACCTGATGCTTAGCATCCCCACCAACAGGACATTCTATGCCTCTCCTTTTTCAATTGAATAGCTCAGGCATGATTATCATCTGTGTTCAAAGTATGAGACAGTGATTTACCTGACACAGGTAGCAATTCTCAAAATAAAGAGATGAGATTTTACCCCCAAATCCTAGCCTCACATTTGTAATGAAACTTTTCCAAGCCAGTGAGATGGAAATCCCCTAAAAGACAAGAAAAGGCCATTAAACCACGCCCCAAAAAAGAAACTCTCAGATCATTTCCCACTCGTGAGACTTCTGTATCCCAGTGGAGACCCCTCTGAAGAGAATGTCTTCTGCGGATCAGCAAGGAAGCCGTGTGACCCCACTGCTATAGCCAATCGCTTTTACATTATTTTAAAATGAGAAGAAGAAACAGTTTAACCCCAGAGTGAATAAAAGTTAACAGAACAGATGAAAGATCCATGCTAACCAATTGAACTTCTTATCAGACAGGAAAAAAGCAGATGAACTCCACTAAAAGCCACGTGTAGACAGAACACTGAATAACCCGTGTGCTCTGAGCACAAACCCTGCCCTGCACCAGCTCAGCCGGTGGATTGCTCTCCACAGTATCGCATCTTAAACCAGTTTTAAGGGACTACAGGAATTATTTACCAAATGCGCCTAGTAAGTTCCCCGTTTGTCCTTCACAGAGTGGTTTCCCACAACTATTTGGTTTCATCATAATGAGTTTCGGCTATTTCCCTTCTCTGTGTTTGTTTTATCTTTTTTATGTTTTACATCTTCTTTCTTCTTTCTTTCACTGGATGAATAGTCATTGAAGACTAACCACGCATGGTCCTAGATAAACACTCAAAGAAGACACCGTCCTTGCCCCAGTCAGTTTCCCAGTGGCAGAGTCGGACAAACATGTAAATAAAGCATCCAGTGAATTGTTAAGTGTGCAGTGATAAAAGTATCATACCATAGCCCCAACCGATGTGGCTAGTTGGTTGAGCGTTGGCTTGCAAAATGAAGGGTCGCAGGTTTGATTCCTGGTCAGACCACACGAAGAGGTCGAGGACCCGTCCTGGTTGGGGTGCATGCAAGAGGCAACCAAAACGATGTTTCTCTCTCTTGCTTTCCCTCCCTTCTCCTCTCTCCAAAAATAAATAAATAAAACCATATGATATATAGATACATCTATATATCATACAGTAAAATAAAGGAATGCAGAGGAATGATGAGGAAGTCTGGGGGGAGGAGTGGAGGTCAGACACCAACGGGGACAGTTACCCGGGGCCGTGTATGGTGAGAAGAATTGTATGTGGTAGTCAAGCACCACAGGCAGGCAATGCATACTCCTGATACAAGTTACACTGAAAAGTTCTCTGCTTATAAAACATCTTAACTGTAACAAGTAATTTTCTTGGTTTCCGCTGATCCATGAGTTGTTTCTTTCTTCTCCTCCCCTCTGGAAGCTCCAGTTACCCACAGAGGAGCTAGGTTGACGCTGTCCCGCAGCTACCGCTACTGTTTTCTGTTTTGTTACAGGTCCTAGTTTGAATAACATACCAATTTGCCTCTAAATTCTCGGATCCTTTAACTTGTATCCAAGTTACTGTTAATTTCATCAGATGGATTTGGTAATTTCAGTAGTTCAGTAATTTCCACTTGGCACTTTAAGACTATGAATAAACTTAATTATACTAAAACATAGGCACGGGGCAGCAAAATTGAACTAAAAACTCTGAAAAATTGAGTACTGATTTTTGTTCATTTCTTTGAAGAGAAACTATTTCTACTGTAATTTTTAATGGTAACTATGGCTTCATCTAACATCTTTCTTCTTCAAGAAGAACCACATTTGCTTGCTAAACAACAAAAAAAAAAATAAGAAATTTACAAGTTTTCTGCACTAGATTTTGCATTTCTAACGTGGGCACTAGAGGCGCTGCTGATTTTAGAACAAAGTGACATTTGTGGGGAGTGAGGAATTGACCTAAATAACTTTAGAAACAATGCTTTTACTGAATATTGTAAAAGTACAGGCAAAAAGAACCACCTATAAACATTGTAATCTAGTTATTAGTGATCAATTTTCCCACGAGTGTCTGAGTTAGCAATTCTGAAACTACATGGATCAATTTTTATGTATATCAGTGCTTTCTAGTTTGCTTTTTAAGAAACTCAAATACTTAATTTTAATACTTTTCCATAGGAAAAATAAATTTTAGGCTCCTCCCTACGAAAATATAGATCTATTATTTTGAGAGAATTTTTCATCCAAGAAGACTCCAAAAACGTGTCCAGAGCAAAATGGCAAGCTTTGTAATTGTTTTAGGATTGATTGCTGCACGAAATGGGGTGATGTGTCTGACAGTGTGTGATACAATAAAAGGAATTTTCAGTAGTGAAGGAGTTACAATTTTTCATTGGTTGTAATAAGTTTGGTTTTTTTCTCCTTTCATTGCTGTCTCTTTGTAGATAAAACAGGGTATCTCATAAGCTTTTGTTTTTCAGCATCGGTTTCTAGGAAATTTTTTCATCAGGAGGTCTTGCTCAAGGCTAAATACAACTCAGAGAAAAATACATCCTAAATAGTCTTTAAAAAATTTATTGTGTTGTGTTTAATGGGAAATATTGTTACTGTAAAAAATACATTGTAAGGTGTAACCTTGAATGTTTGTTTACTGGGCTACTTGAAAATAAATGTAATAGCCTTATTTTCCAAAATAGATAAGCTGCTTTGCATCTGGTATGTAAACAGTATTTTCAAAACAATTTTCTCAGAAATTAAGTACTGGTTTTAGCATCAGTTAAGTACTTTAAATTTCTATTTATTATTCAAATGTAAGCTATATAGTTTGGAATATTTATCCTTTAGTATTGGAAACATTTTATTAGTCTTATATGAACTACACAGTTTGCATTGTCCAACACTGGGTGTCCCTGGTTTATTCCCCACTTTTAATTTTAAGTGCAAAAGTTTTTATTTGTGAAATTTTATAGATATACAGTGTGTGCCCCAGAGGGAACTAGTGGCAACCAGCCTCTGAGGGTAGCTTCAGATGAGGATTCTCACCTCCCACCCCACCTCCCAAAAAAGATGTTAGAATGCAAAATTGTATTGGAAGTAGAAGCAACAAGACTTAGTGACTCAATGAATGTTGGAGACATAATTGACAGTTGTAGACCCCCATGGGCATTCAGTTGTAAAGTCAGTAAAGAGTCCCATTTGTGGATATTCACTTTAGAAGAAAAAATATTGGGTTAAATATGTAGTTTTGTAACATACCACTTATCAGCATGTGGATGGTAAATGAGACCATGAACATGAATAGAATCATTCATTCATCCCTAGAGAGATGATGTGTACATGAGCACCCAAGACAAATCCTAAGACAGAATAATGTTAAAGAATTAGGTGAGGGAAGATGAGACTGTGAAAAAAATCAGGGTAATGTATTGACTTCAAAGACAAGGGAACAGCAGACTATTTCAATAGGCATGGCTGACCTTGTCAAATGTTCAGTGTGTGGGGTGTTTATTAAGGGGTGCTCGTAGGATCTACAGCTTTGGAAGGGAGCGAAATGGGGCAGTATTGGACAGAAGGAGAAGGGAAGCTGCCAGGCCGGTGGGAGGACAGTCTGGCTGATCCCATAGGCATCTCCGGAGCCAGAACGGCCCTTCTGACGGTCCCAGTTTCATCTTTGCTGATTCCACCACCGTCATTTCTGAACTATTTTTATTTATAACTTTTCTTCAAATTATGCCAAGATATAACTGTTTCTTTATATATGAAGTAATTCTTATAGGATGTTGGGCATTGTGATAGTTATCAAGAGTCTGAGTTTTTTAGTCTTCCATTATAAAAAGCAGATTAGAACTGTCTTTTATCACTCAGTTGAATGTATTTGTTAATAGGCTTATTCATTTTAGAATTTGTCAGAGTTTTCTACTGTAGTCTTTATTCCAGGCTGGCTTACCTCCCTCACTCAAATGTGGCACTTCCGGTCTCTCAATGACAGTATTTAACAAGGTCTCTCCATTAGAGTTTTGTTGGCACTCGGATGTCTTAAAGCCCCTTTGAGATCTGGGAGTGATTTATCTTACAGATTCCTATAATTGCTCTATGCTAGTTCTCCTGCAACTGGCTTGTTCATAAAATAGAATCAAGTTCAATTGGTCCTCCAAAGCCTTGTGGTCCAAGAGAGATATGGCTGCTGTGCCTGGGTTTAAATACTCCACCCCAAACTTCCTCTGCAGCCCCATTTCCAACTCCTCCTTCAGTCGGCTACACCTGCCAGCACTTCATATCCTTCCAGCTTTATTGGGCTGCCATGTTAACTGTGGGCAGGCATGACGCCATGGCACAGAGCCAATCATCTCCAAGCTCCCACGCAGGCGCTGTGTCTAGGGGGAGTTGCCACTGGGCTACATCCTGGGTGGAAGTCTCCTCCATCCCCCTGGCTCAAACCATGGCCACAGCTATTTAACATATCTATACAACCAGTTAAAGGTTATAGATATGTTAAATGACAATGCCAGATGCTAGCTGCAAAGCTGCTGTTATGCAAAACAGCTCTGAATGGCTCTGCTCCAGGAGTCCCATCCCCAGTCTGTTCAAACTTCTGGGGGTGGGGACATCTTACATATATTTCTAATATTTCCTGGACACCTTGAGTTCCAGACCCCATTACAAATCCTCATTTGGCTGCACCCTGTTACAGTATTAGTAATTAAAATATTTAAATACACAAAATGAAAATGTATACGATTTGAAAGTTGGCAGATAGAGTTGACTTTGTGGAGAATGTTCTCCACAGTTTTAAGTGTGTGATGATCAGTGCCTACAGTCTTTGTTACAACAGCAAGAGGAAAAGCTAAAGCTTAAAATGAGGCTTCTATGGCTGAAGATTCTCAGCTCTTCCAACCCATTCCATGTCACCATAGTTTTCTAATATTCCTGAAAACAAGGTCTAACAAATGCTGAACAGCACAGGGGAATAATTTCACTGATTATCACCCGTGATCACCTCAAAAATGCGTAATTTATAAAGCACTCACTTTCAACGCATCTGTAACACACTTTCCTTCCACCTGTTTCATGCCTTCCGTGGAACTTACGAGATACGTGAACACACAAAAGTCTGCTAAAAAATGAAAAACAGAACCCGAGAAGGGAAATGTTCAATGAGGAAGATTGGCAGGGGGAACGGGAAATGGACAGACTGAGTAAGCAAGTACAGTCTTTCCATGTTGAAAGAGAAAAAAAATAAAGAAGAGGGAAAGAAAAATAGAGGCCTGCTAACAAATAGGGAGGGACATAAAAATCAATGAGCCATGGATAATGGGTTATACATGACTCTATTCTTTAAAGAGAAAAATGAAGAAAAGAAATGTGGGAAATTGGCAAGTAATAACAGCCTGGTTAAATGTGTTATTGATGAAACGTAGGCAAGCGGACGCTGCTTGTGGGGGCTGAATAAATAGCCCCCCGTCCAGCGGGGAAGGAGTGTCTGAGGAGGGAGTGCTAGGGCAGATTATCATCGTGTTTCAGTTCCACATCGTTCTTCGTGACACGAGGGAGTGAATAGCACATGACTGAAGACCGTGTAGGAAGTGACTTTACAGTTGCTGCTGGAAATGCTGCGAATAAAACAGAACCATAAAGCAATGGATTTAACAAAAGCAAGTGGAACTATGAACCAAAAAAAAAATCCTCTTCGTTGCCAAACCTGAAAGGAATCCAAGACTATTAATGGAAGAAGAAAAGATAAATATATATAATGCCAAATTGATACCAGCACATAATTTGTTAACTAATTATGCATACACTTCCTTTACCCTTAGACTCTTATGCAGAATAGATCCTTATAGACACCACACACGCATCAACTGATGTCAGAATAATGATGCACCTCCGCACAGTGGCTATCTAGACCAGGGGAACCCAAGTCCAGTCCTCGGCTCTATAGATGTTATAATAACTTACCTGTCACTAAATAAGTATGAAATCAAAGAATCAAGGGAACCCCAAAGCTCAGTATTCCATGGCACTTTTTAAAAAGTGTAAGGGGGAAGAGAAATTACCTAAGGAAAACTTTTATATGACCATCCAAAAATGGGGAAAATTAGAGAAAGTGATAGATAACAGAGTTTCAAGAAGGAAATGGTAACCTGGGATAAATGACACAGAAAGGTCAAATAAGACAGGAGAGGAGCATTGCTATTGAATTTGGCAATTGAGACGTCATCCCTGAGAACTGACGGATAGTTTCTGCGCAATGGCTGAAGCACAGTCTGGGTAGTCGTGATGGATGAGTGGCTGGTTGTTAAGAAAATAGAGCAGATATAAACTATTTTTCCAAGAAGGTAAGTCCTGATGAGAAAAAGTGAAATAGAGTGGTAACAGGAGAAAGACATAAAGGATAAAAAATGATGTTTTCAAATCAGAGGTATTTGTCGAAAGTAAAGAGTAGACAGGAAGAGAGGACCTTATTATTGAACTACTAATTTTTTGACTCAGGTCCAAGATACCTGCTTTGTGAGCTTTCTGCTTGCTCTTTTGGCTGTGCCTTCTCTGGGGTCCTACATCACCTAGTCCACACCTCGATTCCAACGCTTTCTATAGTGTGTTCTACTACCTTCGTCTTCTCCACCAGATTGAGTTTCTTTAGAGCACAGATTATGAGTGTGTCCTTCGTTTCTATCAGAGTGCATGTCTCATCATATTTAATTGATAAAGTGTCTTAATAAACGAATAAACTAACGCAGAGTTTATAAGGTTTTCTAGACTACACCGAATTTCTGGCTAACCCTTCAGCTCAAAACAGAGATATGAATTCTGGCAAGACAATAACAAGAAACAATCTAAAAAAGCAATAGGGCATCAGAAATATAAAACACAAAGTGTGGATCCAAGACTGAAAAAGGAGCCACAGTAAGGAATAAAAACTAAAGCAAACCACCAGAAAAAAAAAAAAAATGACCTTATAAAACACTGAAAATCGCAGATCTGGAGGATAGAAGCTAAATCACAAGAACTTTTGAAATCCTGAGCCTTCATTTCCTTCTTACATCAAAACTCCCCAAATATATAAGGGAAGGTTCATAGGCCAACAACTGATACAATTCCATTTTCAGCCTAAAGAGCTAAAAGGAAATTTGCTTCTTTAAATATTATATAAGTTGAAAGAGGTATAGGACTTATTGAGACCCTCTTTCCACTGATCTAAAAGGAGGAAGAGGAAAAGTCACATGGAGAACATGAATAGGAGATGTTTTTGAAAAGACACAGTTGGTAACACAAGGAACAAAAAAGGAATCTGTAAAGTGGCTTCGATCAAGATGTTTAATAATGGGCTTACTGCAAAATCTTATGATCCTTTTCATTCCAGTTTGCGTTAAATAGTCAGTAATGAGGAAGATCATTGCTGGCATCAGAATGTTCGACACATTGTAGAGTCACCAACGGACACTCAAGTCGTGTTCAGTGAGGCTCCGTGTTCTTCAGGGTTTATCATCTGCATGGTGCAGTGGGCGTGGTTGGAGAATTAATGGCACCAAACTGCAGATCAGCCATACCACCAAATGAACTGATGATCAAAATCAGCCACAAGTAAGGGATATATGCAGTCCGCTTACATAAGAGTTCTCCTAAGACACTCTTTGAACTATTAGCAAAAAAAGCTGGGGTCATAACTCTTATTGGTCCCCAAGGCTAACATTAAATATAGTCTGACAAAAAAGTGTAGGTGTGTTGTGTATATGAACAAAAACCATCATTCCTTGACTTTAACTCCAATTACTATTCACAAGCTAGCTGTCTTCGTGAGTTCAGGTTCGTATAACAAATCGCCACAGGGTGAGTGGCTTATAAACAACAGGAATTCACTCCTCACACTCCTGGAGGCTGGAAGTCTAAAATTAGGGTGCCAGCATGTGTGGGTTCTGGCAAGGCTGACCTCTCCTTGCATGTTCTCATGGAGGAAAAAGAGATTCTTGGAGTCTCTGTTATAGAAGCTCTTATCCCACTCATGAGGCTCCACCCTCGTGACTTGGTCACCTCCCAAGGCCCCGCCTCCTAACACCATCACATTGTGGGGCAGGAATGAAACAAGGATTTGGGGAAACACATTCAGTCCGTAACAATAAGTATCACCTGTGTTAAGGAATAGTCAAATGAAAATTTGTCTAATAAATAATGAAGAATTCAAAAGAATACTTTATTAAAATTATTACATGTTTGCAGTTCTGACAAGAAATAAGACTCTTTTTCTTTCCCTCTAGTTTACCAACACAATGTTAATCTCTGTAATTTCATTAGCAACAAGCTTTTAACCATGACAGGCTAATTTTTATTTTTACATACATTTTTAATGTAGTTCGGAAATTACAGAAATCTACCTGATGAAACAATTTTAAAAAGTTCCATGTGGTGTGGAATTTTTGAGAATGTGGTAGGACTCTGGATAAACCTTATTTTTAACAAGACTGTTTTTTCTTTAAGTTCACCTAGCATAGCACTTGAAGGGGGGAAAATTGACCAATGATAGCACACTAGACCCCAGCCCCCCTCAGGATACTTGTCGGTTACCATCTGAGTCTCTACAAAAAGGAAGGAAGGAAGGAGAAGAGAAGGGGAAAAAAGAAAAAGAAAGGAAAGGAAAAGAAAAAGAAAAAGAAAAAATAAAATTCCTGAGCACTTCCAGGTAACCGGAAAACAACACAGGACAAGAATGGAAACATTTACTACACAAAACCAGGTCCTTGGCATAATTTAAGACTGAGAATACCTAGCATTTAACTAACTACACATTTTTTAAAAATCTCTTAATCCGAGCTCACGCTCTCTTTGCCACACCCCACCCTCACCTCAGGCCGGGCTTTGCCGTGAGCAAAGACAAGTGGAGAAAAACTGTGGACAGGAGAACAGGAAAGACAGTGCCCGGGCCCAGGGAGGATCGGCAGCCATGGCCAGAAATACTGACTCCACCCCAAGTCTGAAAATACAAAACCAAGGGAGCAGGTGCCATAAAATATAAACAAAGGGAAGGCATTTGAAGATGCACATGGTTTGAAAGGGCTGTCTTCAAAACACTTGGTTCTGCGAGAGACAAACGCAGGCAGGAAGGAAAACGTGAGTATCCTGAAAGACAAAACAATACCAGAAAAATCACTTCTCTCCCTACCAATTAAAAAAAAAAAAAGCAAACAACTGCATGCCACATTTTTCTGGAGTTTGCTATGCTGATCATAGGAAACTGGCAAGATTCAAATTAGTCCCCTAGATGAATTAATAGTATCGCACTATTATTAGTTCACTGGTGTCAATAATTTCACTGTGTTCAGGTAAGTTGGTAGCATCAGGAATAGCTGGATGAATGATATATAAATGTTACAACTCTCCAGTAAACCAAAATGATTTCAAATAAAACGTTAAAATGAATGTTGCATGAAAAAAAATTACATATGCAGTTACTCATATTCCAGAAAACAGCATAGCCCATGCGCTTGTCTGAAAGGAAAAACGGTGAGCGTCATACCCAGTGACCTAATAGTTGCTGCCCCCTGAGCCAGCACCAAACTACCACGCTGAACGCGGGGAGGCGTGGCTTAGGCAGGGGACCTAAACTGAATTTGTGTGAGAGAACCACATTCCTCACCTCCTGCTCATCCCCTTGCTTTGACTCAGTAGGTCTGGGCTGGATCTGCTTCTTCACTTGCTTTTCTGCCCCAGTTCCTGTGGAGACACTCAGAACTGTCTCTGCCTCGTGTCTGACTAACTCTCCCAAATCTCAGGCATCCCACTCTTCTTTGGGCCACCATTCCCTTTGCTCTAGATTCCGCCACCCCAAAGGGACGCGAAGATGACCTCAAGCAGGCAGTAAGCAGTTACTAGGTGATGTGCTTCTGTAGGAACAACCCTCGGGCCACTCTGCGAGCTGTCTGAGACATGCAAGGATTCCTCAGCATGAATGCGGTTTGGCTTGTAGGCTATGGGTTAATTAAAATTTAAAGAATCAGAATAAAAATAGCAAACTTTTGACTTTGCATGAGGCTAAGAGCTTCGCACTGCTCCTATGAGAGAGGTAGTATTCCCATTTTCATTCTAGAGACAGGGACGCCTGGGCACAGAGATGTCAGCAATTTATCCAAAGTCACACAGCTATTAAGTCACAGACATTCAGAGACTTGAACTCAGGCAGTCGTTATTTCAGAGTCCATGAGCCACGGTGTTTCTATACCCCACTATTGCGTGCTGTTTCCAAAGCAGTACTAACACACGCTTCTTTACTCTAAGAAATGACTATCACCTGTCAGTGGAATTGCAAGGGTATTTCTAAAACCATACAAAGAAAAATATGTTGCAGGTTTGGAGGAGCGCCTAAGGAAGAGTTTGGTTTTACAGCATTATGCATGCTGCCTTGTTGTTGAAAGACATAGAATTGGGTCAAGAACAGGAAACAGTGGACGTGGTAGGAAGTGAGAGGAGGGTGCATTTTCTGAGGACAGAAACTTTGGACCTCCACTGAAGGATGGAAAGAACTAAACGCAGTGAAATTAAGTCCTGGAACAAACAAATTCCAGGAGGAGACAGCCCCACGGCCACCCCATCCCCCATCGCACCTTGAAGAATGTCTGAAGCACAGTCCCTTGGAGTGCCCTTAACTTTGAGCCGGCACTAGTGGGAGGCAGGTGAAATTACCTTGGAAGGAAGTGATTTCACAGCGGAGGCCTGCAGCCTCCCCGACGCGTGGCTCTCGGTCCATCTCACTGTTGTCTGTGGCCAGTGCAGGGAACACAGGTTTGGAGCACGAAGTCTGCCTCACCTACTCGAAGGCATGATTTCCATTCCGAGGTAAAGAAGCCGAGGTGCAAAAGCCTTCGACGGAGACTCTTCCAGACCCTTCTCAACGCTCGAGCCTTGACCCTGCACTTTGTCTTCGCCTCTGATTAGTGTGTTAAAAGATTTGATTATGTTTATTTTCCTTTGGTCCACTTTTTGCATATATTCTTCACAGGGGCTCCTATGAGGAACTGTGATGGAGGAAGTTGTTTTCACTAATGGCTCTGAAAGTTGTTAACTTTAATGGATCAGAACTGGAGGTGGTTTAAACTCAGTGGTTTCAGGTAGCAGGGGAATTGAGCAAAAGACTTTTTAGGCTCCGTCTTCAGCTCCAGAGTTCAAATCACATTAATGCCATTTGATCAAATCCATGGAAAGAACAGCCCAAGCTGAAATCCTGTCATTGCCCTGTGCTCCCAGGATTCACTGCCAGGTTGGCTCATCTATTTTTAAATAGGCTCAGATTTGGGTAGCTCTGCTTGAAAATCAGAAGGATTTTGTACCACTGTGCATGAACACTGCATATACGATTATGTTTTCTTCGCAAAAACTGCTAAACAGCAAGATGAATTTTTCTGTGCACGCACTTTTTCAGCCGGGTCCTGAGGTGCCAGAGGTGAGCTTTCCTTTGACAGCCAGGCTTTCTATGATGGAAGGTGGCCCCTTGGTCCTGATTTTGTCCAGGAGGGCTGAGGTCACCCAGCTCTGCCAGCTGTCCTGGACCCTTGTTCCCCAATAAAGGTTTCTCCTAGGCTTGTGTCAGCTTTGCCATGGAATATGGGTTTCCCTGTGTAGAAAGTATAACAAACTATAGCAGGTTCTTTCCTGACAGGAAGCCCCACTCATGCCAAAAGAGGAAAACAGAGGACTTTGGGGGAGAGGAAAAGGTCGTTCTTCTCCTCCTGGGATTACCAAACTGCAGAGATTGGGAAGAATCTTGCCATGGTTAGGCCCAGCCTTTGGACAAGAACACAGACCCAACAAATCCTGCCTGGCATGCTTTAACTCCCGAGCAATCAGCCTGGTGGTCACAGCCCTGTCGTTCTTCCTCTGAGAAGGTGAGGGCTGGAGGGAGGGACGGTCCCCCATTCTTGGGGTGGCAGCTGTGCAGACATAGGGAGGCTGAAAACTCTCGAGTCCCCAGTTCCCTGGCCCTTGGCCGCAGCAGGGCCAGCCAGGTCCCCCCTGTCGGCAGGGATACATTTCTGCTTAAGCCACCGGCCTGCGTGGCTACACCACGGCATTCAGTGCAGTAATAAATCTGAGTGATGGGACGAGAAACCGCAATGCTGACACACCTCTTCTTACCCCGAAATCTGTTCCACAAGCCTGACGTGGAATTGATTCCTTCCATTATTGCTGCAAGTGTGCTGAGAAGTCACCTCGGGGCAGGAAAGAGCGGAAAGCAGCATCCACAGCAGCTCCCTAAGTGACTCTCAGGGACTGTTCCACCCAGGGGCACTAACACAAAAGCTTTTGTGCCTCCCAGATTGCAGAGTGCTGAGTTCCACCCCCGCCACCAAGCACAGGCCTGGCAGGGGCGCCCCCTGCGGCTGCCGCTGTTTTCCTCTTTCAACCTGTTGCCTTGGGAATTGAGGGAGAATTGACTCCGAATTTTTACTTCCCATTTATTGCTTTGTAAAAGCTGTCGGGCAGATCAGAAAGTCTGGTGTAAAAATGTTACAGAAGACTTGTGGGTTTCAAGAAAAGAGTATTGTGTCATAAAATCACAGTTGAAATCCTACATGCTTGCAAAGATTCTCAGTCATTTTTTGCGGGACAGCACTAACACATTGCAGATGTCTTCGTCATTCAGGAAAGACACAAATCAAACGCTCTTAGCTCACTTTAGCACTAATGCTGTAAACATGCTCGTGATGCACAGAGCTTTGGGTAGTGAGTCAGGAAACCCTGGCTTTTGCCTCAATTCTATTGCAATTTAGGCAAGTTCCTTGACATTCTTCGTCCTCAGGAGCCTCTTCTGCACAGAAGATAAGTCGTTCACCACCTCGAGGTTTCCTTACTGCTTTAAAAGGTTTCTATCTCCATGCTTACGCTTGTAGCCAGCACCATCAGTGAAGGCTGAATCATTTGTTCATAATAAAACTCTCCCCTCCTGTTTATCACACAGAGAGGGCGGTCTGCCAGAGGAAACCCTTCCTCCCCAGTTCTGGGGCCTCTGATCTCCGCAGGGAAGCTGCGTAGTGGGGACATGTCGTACCTGAGGTGTGACCTGTGTTTTCAGTGTGCTCTCAGGACAGACAGTCAATGCCTCTCCACTAACTCTTTATTGTTCATTCATTGATTCCTGCACACACTGCACTCACTCATTCACTCCACAGACGTTTCGTGAATCATTTACTGTCCACTAACTTGAATGATCAGCGCTCTGGGTAGAAACTAAAAGATTTGGAGACATTCTTCCTGACCACAAAGACTAACAGAAGAGTCAAGGGCACAGGAACAGAGGAAGGATCGACTGAGTTAACCATTGAGAGCCATGGTAACGCGCTTCAGGGTGCTTCAGTATAAACAGAATATACCAGTGGTCAGCATACATGACTTTAATGCCTTAAATGCATTACGCCTGAAGCTTGGCAGTGGGACTAGACCGCACACTTGGTGGAGACTCAGCATCCCAGATATGCCAGAAAGAGGCAGAAGCTGGCAACCCAACAGGGACAATGAGGCCGCAGCAACCAGGGCCTGAGCTTTCCCAATAATTTAACATCTTGTTTAGGAGGCTCGGGTCCTGTCTATACAATGTGAGAAAGAAGGTAAAAATACTAGATTTGCAATAAAAGGTTACACACATCTGCAGAAGCAAAAAGAAAGACTAAATCTTCTGGATTAATTAGAACTTCACATAAAAAGGAGCATTTTCCTGAAGCTTGACCTAAGCAGGTTTTTGACAAGTGGAGATATAGTGAGAAGGCCATTTGTGTGTGTGTGTGTGTGTATGTGTGTTGAGAAAATCAGCAGACTTCACGCAGGAGCAGTACAAAAATAACGTTATGCTGGAAACACAGACTTGAAGAAGGCATTGAAGAAATGATTAGAAAGTATATATTTATATAGGCCAATGGGAAAGAGTTTCAATGATGATAATGTTTAATAGTATAAAATACTGAAAAAATAATCAAATAGGTCATGAACTGAGAATGAGCCACACAATTTTAAGAAGCACGTCTTTTGAGATAAAAGTTGCATTTTACATCTGCTGGAAAATGAATAATTTAATCATATATGTGAGGTAATACTTTGACCATAGTTCCCATTTAAAGAAAATATGATTGATGGATTATAATTTTTAGTTCAACTTTTATGCATAATGATACTTCTGTTTTCGATTCTCGTTCATTGGCTTACATTCTGGCTTTATGACTAATCAATGATTGTTTCAGGATCTAGCTCCCGCCTACCTCCAGCTTAGTCCTCATGTCTCTGTCCCCACTTCATACACATTGTATGTTTCATCAATTCAAAATCAGTTGTTATTCCCAAAAGTATTTTTCTCCTTCCCACCTCCATGCTCCCTCCACCTGGAAGGTAATTCCCAAATACTAAGTCTTACATAAAGCTGAACATCACCTACCACAAATACTTCTATAAATGCATGTGCTTCAAACACCTAATAAATATATTATTTTAAAATTGTTAATACAAAGCATTATAATTATTTCCATGATTTAGATGTATTATCTCTTGTGTTTTCAAACTGGAGTCTAGAGTTACTTACTAATTAATATATGATAGGTATCTAATAAAGGGATTGGAGTTTAACTGTATCAGCCCAAATTTATCGCATACTCAGTAGATTACTTTATATTATTACTGTAAAAGAATATCTTCCTCCCTATAAAGGGTTTAAATGTGCTGAACTCAATTCACGTGATGATTGATTTTACAGATTTGTCACAGTCATTTGGCATGTGCATTTGAAATACCTTCTTTAGAAGGTGGAGAGACAGTTGCCCTTGTCTCCTGAAAGCTAGTAAAAACCCACAGTGAGTCAGCTCAGCAAGTCGCGGCACCTGTTCCGTGTCCCCCACCAAGACAGGGCACCTGTTGTCGAAGTGCTAATAACATGCGCAAATTTCTATGCAGCATCACTGCTAACGCTTCCTCTAAAGTAGACTTCCTTTTTATGAGACAAATAATCAGCACATAACATCAACTCTGAAATTCTAGAATAGCTTTGAATCCACCTAAGAGATGTGGGGAAAATATTTGCAACAACACCATAAAAATACATACAACTCAAATGTACATTTTACACGTCCTTTTAAAATAATACACTTATCAGATTTCCTCATTGATTAGTATTTGAAAGTAATAAAAGACAATAATAAATGCCATCAAAAGCTCTAACAACACAACTTAATAACTTCTCTCCTCTATAAGGTATGTATACAAACAGAGGGTAAGTTATTAATGAGAAATGTAGAATGAATTCATAAGCAAAAAAAAAATTATTTCTTACTATTGCTTCATTTTTCTTAAGATATATTGTTTGCAAAGATGCCAGCATTTACCTCAAGCAATTGATTCCTAAATTCCAGAGGGAAAAATCAGAAGTTATCAACATACCCTTCAATATTAGGTAACAAGAGGAAATATCAAAGCAAACCAAAAAAATCTACTTTATTCAGCAAAACGATTTCACTCTGTTCAGGATTCTACCACTAAGTGGCTGTGTAACCTCAAATGAGTCATTTCTCGCTCAGATTCCTTTTCTAGAAATTAATGTAGGATGTTTCTATGTGTTGGTCCCCAAATCTTACCTATCCTCAAATTTATGGACATCCTTAAATCTCACAAAATTTACCCCTTTCCGCCCTGGCTGGTATAGCTCAGTGGATTGAGCGCGGGCTGGGAACCAAAGGGTCCCGGTTCGATTCCCAGTCAGGGCACGTGCCTGGGTTGCAGACCAGGTCCCCAGTGAGGGCCATGTGAGAAGCAACCATACATTGCTGTTTCTCTCCCTCTCTGTCTCCCTCCCTTCCCCTCTCTCTAAAAATAAAAAAATAAATCTTAAAAAAAAAAATTTACCCCTTTCCTTATCGATTTCTTGAATGTGAAACCATTTGCAACAAATCTACCTGAGAAATTCTACACCAACACCCCTCTCTCTGATCTTGTATTCTCATCCTTCCGATTCTTCCAGGATTTAGCTCCTATTTCTGCGCTGCTTGGAAACCTAACCATTCTTGATTCCTACACGCTTTCCTAATTCATCAACTCCTGCTAGCCTCTCTTCCTTCCCTGCCCCACCTGGATCATTGATTCTACTTCTTTTCCCCTCAAGTCTCTTAATTACCTTGTAGTTTTTATTTTACTGCACTTTCCTAGGAAAACTCTAACTCAGAGTCAATGCCAATGTGGACTTATCATTTGCAGATGTGGTGGGCTGTGGTTTATTGGAGGGTGTCACACAACCATGCAGTTTGCATCTCCATGAAATTGGTGGCTTCGTTCTGATTACGTGCTCTGTACTATCTTTCCCTTCCACCCCCTTCTATGAATATTCCAACATGTCACAGATGTATGATGCTTAGGATGAAAATCCTCTTCCTAAAATTATTCATGGGAAGCTTATCCCCTTTATTAAATACAAGCATGAGACTAGCAAAGTCCATTTACACCAGCTATCCAGTGCCCTTCGTACAAGCCAATCTACATCTACACCTCAGATTACCAGTGGTCCTCTCAGCTCCTAAGATTCAGCTCTTTACCTCATCCCATCACTGCTTCTAGAATGCTCCACCCTCTGTTAATTACTGTATCTTCAACATTCTCCTCACTACTTCTTCTTCCTCTTATTCTCTAAATGTACTGACGCTTCTGCTAGCCCACTCTTAGCCAGCTACCACTCAGTTTACCATGCCTACTTTCATATGTAATTATGAAAGTGTTGATCTTTGCTTCACTATTATTCTGACTGTATATTATCCTGGGCTGCATCATTTATTCGTATAGTTTAAACTACCACAGACATATCGAGAATTTCCACATTTACTTTTCCATCCTAGACCTCTCTACCAAGCTTTGTATTGAGACCAGGTGCCTTGCAGAGACATCAGAATGAATCAGATAAAATGTTAGTTTCTCATCTTTCTCTTTCAATGGACTTTTCCTCTATTATCTCTTTCTTTATCACACAGGTGTTTTTTGTATTTTCTGACTTTTAAATATATCAACATTATTTTTATAATTTGCTTCAAATATTTTTGTCTGCTTCTCTCCATCTTTACTAATACACTTAACATAGGGTACCATCATCTCTCACTTGGCTAATTGTGTACATTTCTAATTGATTTCCCTGTTTTGTTCCCCTCAAATCTGTTTTAGCTCTCCTCAAATCTGTTATCCACATAGTTGCTGGAGGGAATTAAAACCTAAATATGTATAAATATTTAGCCCTATGATTATGATAATCTGCATATATTTCTGCATAGCTAGTAAGGGCATTCTTCAAGGCAAGAAATTAAGCTTTATTTATATATGTATTACTAGCAGAGCATAGGGCACGTGACAGAAAATAAACACAATGGAAAGATATTGAATAAAAACAGTAATGTTATTTTTCCTAAAGAATACTAAAACTATCTTTCTTTTGAGGGGAGAAATATTAAAATTTCAATAAATTCAACTTAGTGTATTCACTCAATAAATATCGTTGACTACCAACTCTGTAGCAGACCTTGGTTATACAACGTGAAGACCACAGTCTGTGTCTTTGAAGTTTAATTCCTGATGGAGGCTACAGATAAAAAAGGTACATAGAGAAAATAAAGCAATGGATTATAAGAAATGGAATGAATGGTGTCTGCAATTTAAAATACCATAGACAGGGCATGTTTCTTTGAAGTTTGATTCTAAAAATTAAGTTCAATGAGGGAGCAGGCCAAGTTAGGCAAACATTTGAGAAGCATGTTATTGGGGAGAGGACAAAAAATACTATGACCCAGAGAATTAGAGTTTTCCAGGGAGCCTGAGGAAAGTTAAGGAGAACATGATAGTTGGAGCAGATTTAGTGAGTGACAGGATATATGTGACCACGGTGATCATAGGCTTATAATCAGTGCCACAGAGTTTCAGAACCATCGAGGAATGACAGTCTGGAACAAGGAGAGCAAGGAAGACATTTACCCAGATTCAAGTCCAATGGGATGAGGGCTGAGGGAGACCAGCCAGTTTCTACCTGAGGACCTGAAGAGGAATCAGCATCCTTAAGGGAGACTTCAGTTCCATTTACAGTGACTTGAAGGTAGTTTTGGAGAAGAGAGCATGGGTGTTTTATTTATGATGCCCCATAAATTCCAGAGTGCTCACTGGAGAGGTTTTAGGAGTTAGTGAAGACGAAAGACAGAGACATAAGAGAGAATATGCAGAGATGCGTAGTGATTTAAATGTGTACCATGGGGGAAGTCTAGAAGTCTGGGACTCCTTGTGGTGATTGACATAAACAGGTAATGGGCTTAATGAGATTAGTTCAGGCTAATCTTGAAGTAGACAGTGGTAGCTAGGCTGTGACTACTTGGAATGGGTCCCACTTTCCTCCTGCTGATAGAGTTATGGAGGCCCAGATGGCAGGTTCTTCCCCCAAGTGTGCGGTCTTATTCCTCTGGGTCCCTGCCAAGTTGTTGTTGTTGATCATTTTCATAGAAAAAATATATTTAGGTTAAGTCTAAAGATGAATGAAATATCCTTGTGTTCAAAATAAAAATTTTAGGAAACATAGAGTATTTTAGAATGTCTAGTTTATTTACAACACTGAAATACATTTTTACTAAATCCATGTTGTACTTGTGATGCCTTGAATTATGTCCAGGGTACTCAGACTCTCTAGAATATATTTTCCATTGACTGCTAGAATTTCTATTCTTGAATGCATTGGTTCAGTTTAAGTCATATTGTCAGAAAATAGGAGACCTCTATGATTCATACACGGGGAAGTAATTTGTGCAGATCCTCGAAGAAGATGTCAGGATGAATAGACGTGCTAGAGATCACTAGAAGAAATGTCTGTGAGGAAAACTGAGGAGGGAGCCAGAGGGGATGGAGGGATGTCAGCCTCCAGTGTAGATCTCTCCCTGCAAAAAAAAAAAAAAAAAAAAAAAAAAAGAGGAAAAGAAAGGAAGGTCTTAGATTGCAGTGCAGTTTCAAGACAGTTTGATGAGACTGGTTGGGGCTGGGGGAGGGGCATCTTTTCTGAAGCCAAAGTCCCCAGCCAGAAGGGTAGAGTATCTCACAGGAAAGAGCCTCCCATAGTGGTATCCTTTCTGCACAGTCATTGGCTGGGAGCAGCCAAGGGGAGGGTCACCTTGGTGCATAGGCCGCATAGGAGTCAGAGCGCCACAGTGGAGGCCATTTGTCAATCACGCTTACCCCAGTAGGAAACCTGAGAGGCACATTTTCTCATCTGTCACAGAAAATGAGCATTCATTTTCAAACAAGTTCAGTTAAACCTCATGTAGTGAGGGGGCATGGCATTATGCTGCAAAGACAGGTGTTGAGAGAGAAGAGGGTGTTGAGCTGTGGGACTTCAGAAAGCAGAAAAAAGCTTTAAAGCAAAGAACGGTGTGAACAGTTGACTTTTGTCTCCCCAAAATTCATGTTAAAGCCTTAACCTGCCTTTCCTCAGAATGTGACTCTTTTTGGAGATAGAGCTCTTACAGCAATCATTAAGCTAAAATAAGGCCTTTAGGGTGGACCTTTATCAAATCTGACTGGCGTGCTTATAAGGAGAAGAAATTTGGACACACAAGGAGACACCAGGGATGCCTGTGCCCAGAGGAAAGTCCGGATGAGAAGACACAGTGAGAAGAAAGCCATCTGCAAACCAAGGAGGGAGGCCTCGGGAGAAACCAAACCTGCCAACACCTTGATCTCAGACTTTTAACCTTCAGAACTGTGAGAAAATAAATTTCTGTTCTTTAATCCACCGAGTCAGTAGAATTTCATCATGGTGGCCCCAGAAAACTAATGTAAATGGTCTTCTCTATAGCTGCTCTTTCAGCAAGTAGAGCTGCCTGACAGTGAAATTCTAACCCAGAGGACAACATGCCATTGTCACTGGAGCTGCTGGAAGTGTTTTCATTCTTTCACTTACCAGGGTGGATCTCTGAAGAAGAGATATTTGAGCAAAGACCCAAAGATAATTCAAGCTCTGGCCATGCAGAGACTGAAGGTCACAGTCATTCCAAGTACAGGGAAATGTAGGAGCAGAGGCCCTGAGTGGGAAAGCTAGACTGGGTAAGCACCTGTCCGGGAGGTTGCAGGAAGAATTCCTATACTACCTAAGGTGCTCCCAGCACCTCTGTGTGACAGCTATTTGACAGGAAGTTCTCTTAGTACCACCAAGGACATCATGGAGGACACACGCAGAATTTGTAAAACATGGCTGTTCATGAAGGTCAATATGTCTGGATAATCTTTAGAGGCCTTTCCTAATTGTATTTTGTAGAATTTGGTTAAAATGCAATTCAGTGGCATTACATGGATTGGCAATTTACATTATCCTCTTACTTAAAAAATGTGGAAGAATGCAATGTTTGTAACATTTACTAGAAAACAACTTGATTTTTTCCAACTTTGCTTAGGAAGCAATGCCCTTTTTCTTCCAAACTTTTTAAATCATGTATAAATACTGGATAACATACTTGAAAGGGTTCTTTCACCTAATTTAATAGAAGCAAAAAAGATTTAGAAACTCTTCTTCATGATGCAAACTTTGTATGAGTCTAATTAGGGACAAAGTATGTTTTTCATACCATAGCTGAGAATTATCAAAATTAAACACATAAGGCCACCGTAAACTAAAAATACATGAGGGTCATAAATGGCCACAACAATAACTAAAAATTTAGAAATTAATAAATTGAAGCTAGGTATGTAAAATGAGTCATGAAATTTTCCAGTTTGAGGAGAATAAACTCAGACTTACATTTGAATTAATATATAATAGCCACTTGGTCTAGAATATATGCATAACAGAAAAAAACACATCAATGTCTGTTGATCACTTATTGGTCAATTCTACTCTTAAGCCAAACTCATGTAGTAGTATTATTAATTTACACTGTGATGAGACTAAGTCTCAATGAGTAGTAGCATAATCCTATGGGTTAAAATAAGGTTTTAATTTGAGAAGAAAGAGCATAGAATCTTGCTGAAAATCGGAAATTAAAGACATTTGTGGAGTCAGTGATTCTGAAGGTGAAAAGAACAACACCAATTATTTTATGTGTTTGAAAGAATTGCACTAAGGTGTTTACTCATTGATGCTCTGCCTTTCTGTTCAACCTTGATCATTCCATTTATCCCATTGGCATCAGCATCATTCAAAGAAAAATGTTCATTAGAAACATTAAAAAAATATACCATGCTATAACTTAACTACAGATGTAGATTACATTGTTTATGCTTACTTCCCTGTGGTATCTACAGTGGACATTTAATTTATTGAAGCAGAATTCTAAATTTGAGTATTTATGCATTTCCCTGAAAGTGGCAGAAGGCTGGGGTTTTAAGATCACATCTGTAGCTTCACTACCTAGGCTTGTAATCTGAGCTCCATCACTGAGTATCTGTGTGACCAGGGACCACTCTGTGCCTCAGCTATCCTATCTGCAAAATCAGGGTAACAATAATAACCTTTCAGAAGGCTGTTATGAGGATTTAAGGAGGTAATGCATGTAAAGCATTTCAAGAAGGGATGGCACTAATAGGTGTTTGATATGCATTTGCTATTCTTATTGCCCAAGCTACAGAAAACATGAAACAGGGTGGAATGAAAACTGTGCTTGGTTGCTTGGTATAGAGCATAGCCCAGCCCAGGCACACATTCCCTAACTTCCGAACCTAGCTCAAAGCCAATTCAGACCAGACAATGTCACGAAGCTTGCTGAGACTCCAAGCTTCCTGGGGTCTACAGGAGTTTGGAAGCACGAATAGCCATTTAACAATAGATAATGACATGGAATGGAAACTTAACCAAACAAATCCAGTTAATGATGTGGTTGGGAGAGTTATTTGACTGATTTCTTGGAGATGCCCAGGGTCTACTGAGGAGGATGGGGTGGAAGCCATGGGAGGTGTGCTTTGTTCCCTACTCCCAGCTTTCAGTATTCAACCAGTGGGCTGACCTCCCTCGTGTTTTATATAGCAAGCTTCTATACACAGCTTTATTTAAACATAGGGTCCCACAGCTAGAGTTTGAAAAACATTGCCTGACCAGATGCGACCAGTCAGCTTAGGTGAGAGGCACATGGAGAACGGAAGTGAGGAAATGGGTGTTGCCTACACACCTCTTCATCCTTTTTTTGAAGAAAATATCACAGAATTTGTCAAGTCCAAGTTTTGGAGTACTTTTTTTCTGAAAAGCAAAACAAAACAAATAGGCTTTATTTTAAATAGAAAAGTTTTCCCAAGTCTGAAACATTCTTCAGAATTCTTTTGGAATATACGGGTTCTCAAGGAAAATTATCAAAAGTAATTTTGCACCAGGAAAACATAATAATTTTATGAGAAATCAATATGAATAAACATAAAATTATTCTTCTTTAATTACTTCTTCCCTCTGTTATGCTAATTGTTTAAGATTCTCATAGAGCTAGGTTTATTCTATCCTTTGTGGTTTTCTGCTTCTGTGGTTAAGAGTCTGTCAGGTTTTTCACTCTAATAAAATCTCTGTTTGGGGATTATAATTTCAAGTCTTCTCTATGGAATGAAATTTTGTGGACAACCTTCACATGGGAGATAACTTCTTTATTTTAAATTCAGAAAAATATGCCAAATAGGTTTTTCACTAATACATGAATAGTTCATTTTTCCATTTGTGGAATATTATGTTTATTTTTTTATAATTCAGCAACTGATTTAACATTAAGACTCTAAAAAAGCTGAACTCAAGATCACAGAAAGTCTACTGATGAACACTTGGGCTGCTTCTATATCTTGGCAACTGTAAATAACACTGCAATGAACACAGGGTTGCATATATTCTTTCAAATTAGTGTTTTGGGTTTCTTCCAATATATTCCCAGAAGTGGGATCACTGGCTCATAAATCAGTTCAAGTTTTAATTTTTTGAAGTATCTCCATACTTCTTTCCACAGTGGCTGCACCGATCTGCATTCCCACCAACAGTGCACAAGGGTTCCCTTTTCTTCATATCCTTGCCAGCACTTGTTGTTTGTAGATTTATTGATGATAACCATTCTGACCGGTATGAGGAGATATCTCACTGTGGCTTTAATTTTCATTGCTCTGGTGATTATTGATGTTGAGCATCTTTCCATATATCTATTGGCCATCTGTATGTCCTCTTTAGAGAAGTGTCTGTTCGAGTCCTTTGTCCATTTTTTAAATTAGATTGTTTGTCTTCCTGGTGTTGAGTCATATAAGTTCTTTCTATATTTTGGATATTAACCGGCAAATACGTTCTCCCATCAGTAGATGAGTGGATAAAAAAGCTGTGGTACATTTACACAGTAGAATACTACTCAGCTATAAAAAGAAAGAAGGAAATCTTACCTTTTGCAACAGCATGAATGGACCTGGAGTGTCATGCTAAGTACAATAAACCAATCAGAGAAAAACAAATGCCATATGATTTCACCTATATGAGGAATCTAACGAGCAAAATAAACTAACAAAGTAGAAGCAGTCTCATACAACAGAGAACAGATTGACAGCTGTCAGAGGGGAGAAGGTTGGCAGGTGTTAAGCATAAAAGCTAAAGGAATTAAGAAAAAAAGAACTTCATAGACACAGACAATAGTATGGTGACAACCAGGGGGAAAGTGGTGAGGGAGGTGGAAGGGAGTAAAGGGAGGATAAACGGTGATGGAAGGAGACTTGGGTGGTAGACACACAATATAATAAAAATATTGTAAATTGTAGAATTGTACCCTTGATACTTATGTAACTTTATTAACCAATATCACCCCAATAAATTCAATAAAAATGTTTTTAAAAATACACAGAAAGCCCTTACTCAACCATCATCAAAATAAGGCACAGAGATTTAGTTTTTTGATACATTCAAGCCATAAGTTTCTAAATAATTTAATGTGACCTTAAATTCTTAGAGAATGGAGAAATTTCCTCAGGCGAAGGCAGTTAAAGCTGCTTGGCATTTGTGCTATTTTTGGAGATAATAAGCTATTCCCTCCTTGTTCAGTGTCACGGACCCTAGTGTTTACACCATATTATAAACCTGATGACAGACAGCACAGCACCAGCTGGCAATGTGACCTTTCTTTCCTTTAGTGTCTCCATACAAAGCAGGCTCTTTTTTTTTCACTCCATCTTCTTGCACTCTCCTTCCTCGTAGTCTTGGCCTTAGTTTTTGTGAAACTAGTGCATTAAATGAGATTATACATACGAGGCACTGAAACTCAAATAAAAAAAAATATTTGTATTAGATGGCCACCTAATTGATTAGCTTCTTCTCCTGATGCCTGCATTTTTTTTTTTTTTCGGTTTGATAGGCAGCAAAGTAAAGCGGGAAGATTGTATGCTGTGACAGTAGGCAGTTCTGGATTTGAGTTCGTATCAGAACACCACCTATTAATGTACGATGGCAAAGCGATTTGACCTTTCTGAGCTTCGAGTCTTGCATCAGTACTGTGGGGACTATAAAACCCACTTCTGAGTGTGTCCTGTGAGTGTCGTGAAGTGTTAGCATCCAATAGATGTTCAGTGCGTTGGAGTCGTGAGAGTAATTATAAGGATTATTTTTTGAGAAAAATAATATTGGTGAGGACTTTAATTTTGATAATTTCAATATTTACTGGCAGACTTAATGGCCTAAACTATTTCATTTGTCACATACTGCTGCTGTAGGATGAACAGGCAACTGTCACCAGGGATGCCTTGGAACATCACGACATTGAGCTCTGTCTCTTGAGAGTTCCCTGGCAGATACTCCAGGCTTTGCATTATTTACACATTTTTCTGCCTCTCCGTGGATATTTTTATGCTAATTTCTGCATATGTTAGAGCCTAGTCAGTGGTAGAAATAAATGAGAAAGAAAATATTTTCATCAATCCCTGTTTTTAAAAAAACTTGAGCAAAAAGAAAAACTCCTGAAAGAAATTTTCAGATTAATAAATAGAATGCAGCTATGGTTTCTCTATAGGCGATAAAGCTGGAGAGACATCAGAGGCTTAACATCAAACAGGCCTGGATTTAAATTCAGGTCCTCAATGCTTACTTCCCTTCCTTTCGGTGAGCAATTACATTGCAAGGGATTCACCAGACACAGAAAAAAGAGGCCAGAGGTTATGGGGATGATGAGCAACGGGACAACATCTCTTCAAATGGTAAATCTTAAAGCCTAAACCTAGTTGTATACACTTGTTGGATAATGGTCCTTCACATGTTGTGATATCACTGTGGGAATTCTTTTTTCCTGTAATATCAATGCTCAAAGGTTCTTTGTGGGACAGCGGGACAAGCCATGTCAAGCCACGTTCAAAGCCGTCACAAACAATCTAAGCTGGGGAAAAATTTGAAATAAAACCCTAAATTCTTATTTATTCTTTCTCGTAGCTTATAAACTTCAGAGCAGGGCAGCTCAAATATCTGTCTGCATCCTGCTTTTAAAGCCTTATTGTTCAGTGGCTTGTCTGCTCTCACCTGCTTAGGCTGCAGCAAGGAGGTATTATTTGATGGGCTATAAGCAAGCCTGTTCATCTCAGAAGGAACCAACGGTGGGGCAGAATTCTTCTCAGGGTATTTTGTTCTCTGAGATAAAATACACCTGTCATTTTAAAAAAAGTGTTATTATATACCAGACACTTGCAAGTAACTGAATAACAGCTCAACAATAATTAGCATTAAATCTATAAACATTTCAGTTTACAAAGAAATATTCCTTTATATTTTATGGAGAGCCTTCACTAACCGCACCAGAAACTTCTAGAACACCCAAAAGACAGGTCAAACAACAGTTAAAAGTAGTTTGTTAAAAAAAAAAGTATGGCCTCCAGTATATTAAGCAGAATGAGAAGCAATAAGTCAATTGTAATTGAATCTCTACCAAAAGGAAAGAATTATGTTAGATATGAAAAAAAGTATACCCCTTAAGTCTTTACCTGCAAAGAGCTTATGAAATGCCATATTGAGTGTTAGTTACATGGGAAAAAATGTAAATCAGAATCTTAGAAGTAACACTGGTCACCTTCCACATTGTTAAAATTATATAAGGACAGCCAACTGGCTTGGGTGATTGGAGTGTCATCCCATACACCAAAATATTGCAGGTTCAATTCCCAGTCAGGGCACGTCCCTGGGTTCTGGGTAAGCCCTGAGTCAGGCATGTTCAGGAAGCAATTGATGTTTCTCTCTCATATTTATATTTCTCTCTCTCTTCCTCCCCTCTTCTTTCCTCTCTAAAATCAATAAACATATCATCCAGTGAGAATTTTTTTAAAATTATGTAAGGACAAGTTCACTATATGCCTGAAGAAATTAGTTTTGCTTACAATGGAGTCTTCTAAATGAAAATTTTATCATAACTATTTAAAACATAAGAATACCACATTTAGAACAAGAAATAACATGAAGAAGAGCCTTCAAACCCAAACACCTGGAGATTTTATTTTCTCTTTGTGCTTTCCCCAACCAGATGTGTCTTTCATACAGAAGAGTTTATTAAGATCCAGGTAAACAAAAGCCTATTGTGCTATCCAGGGAAAAAAATTGTTCAGCATCTTTGGGAAATACCCAGAGACTCTATGCTGCATCCGCAAGAGTTTTGTGGGTTATCAGATGTAATCTTATGTTCTCAGTCAAAGCACTCCTTCATTCACGTGTAACATCAATAATGTCAACTGACGTGTTGTTTCTGAGGAATATATCAATGTACAATGATTAATATAGAATTGAAGGAAGCAGATTGCTGATAATGGAAGGGCATTGAGTTGGTTTTGTTTCTAGCGGCTAGCAGTAGTGTTTGTATATTTGCGGAAAGGAGGCAGAGGGAGAGAAAGAACAAAGCTCCTTTTTCTATCAATCAAAACGTCAAACCACAGTAATACACTCAGGATTGAGGATTTTGAAACAAAGGAGAAGAAAGCAAAGAAGACAAACTGATACAAGAAGCTAATTAACTACTCCTGACTTTTTAAATCCTTTAAAACTAAATATATAATAATAATTTTAGCAGAATAAAAATATCTATATCAAAGCAACAATTACCATCCATGGGAAGCTATGGGAAATAATAAGACAAATCCATTAAAATAAGAACTACTGAAGAGATGCCTAGGTTTATCATCATTATTTAATAATAATACATATTATATTTCAAAACCAATGAGATAAAAATATAGAAATCAAAGACTTACATAGTAGAAATGAGTAGATACAATTATTTGCACATTCTGTGATTACACATAAAATATGCCACAAATCAAGTAAAACACTGTTCTAGTTCATTAAAACTAGAGGAAATGAGCAAGGTAAAATTAATACAAGAGAGTAGATATAAGATAATTCTAAACAGAACAAAGGAGTAATATACATTGAAACCAGGCGCTACTTGAGCTAGGGAAGACACAATTTACCAGTCTCACATGTCCATGCAGTGCCCGATGTAGTGTCTATGTATATGTGCCCAAATTACTAGACGTCAAAGAAGAATCTTATAATCCTTAATTATAATGCGAAATTTTAATACTTTTTTCTGGATTTCACTGCTTAACCACATACCATATACATAACTAAAATGTCGAGCAAAGGTTCTTAACAGTGGCCAATGGACATAAAGACATCCATGATTTTCTTTCAGAGGTCCAGGCACTCCTTGCATGTATATGTCGTATTTCACATGGATGTATTATGTGTCTTCTACAGAAGGTTATCCACCACATACTGTGATGTGAGATTCTAAAAGTGTTCATTGGTATAAGGTATCTAAAGAATATCTTCAAGGTACTTGATTTATATGCACATTCAACTTCTTTACCATAAAGAGAAAAATGATGTTTATAAACTACTGGTGGGTAATTTATAAAATTGATAGTGATGTGCTCCATGTACCTACACATAGTGACATACACCAAGCATGATCTCAATTCCTTCCCTAACATAGAAATTTACAGATCGCATTTTCAGACTACAGCTTAGCAATAGTAGAAATGAAAAAAAAAAAAAAGAACGAGTAACTTCTAGCATCTACATACATGAAAAATTTAATATGTTCTTTTAAAAATTGTTATGTCAAAGTAGTTAGACTAAGAAATTGTGAAATGTAATATAATAAAATATATCAAAAGTTATACTACCTAGATGTCCTCAAATAAAAAATTAAAATCTTCAAAAACTGCTTTATTGAAACTACTTACAAAAATAAATAATATATTTAACTTAAGAGTTAGGAAAATTGCCCGGCTGGTGTAGCTCAGTGGATTGAGCGCGGGCTGGGAACCAGAGGGTCCTGGTTCGATTCCCAGTCGGGGCACATGCCTGGGTTGCGGGCCAGGTCCCCAGTGAGGGCCATGTGAGAGGCAACCATACATTGCTCTTTCTCTCTCCCTTCTCCTTTCTCTGAAAATAAATAAAGTCTTAAAAAAAAATTTAAAAAAAAAGAGTTAGGAAAATTTTTAAAAGAGAAGATATAGATAATGATAAGCAGAAATTAGAAAGCAAAATAAAGATAAATGAAGCAAGAGCTGGCTCTGTCCAATAATTTTTAAAATAGCGAAAACCCCAGCAAGCCTAGAAAAGTATATGAAAAAAAATTGCAGTATATTTAAGGGTTTTGAGGACAAATGCTTAAGTGACAGGAACAGTGCTAGAAAACATTGCTAATACATTTCAAAGTGAAGAAAAAAATAGAAAAATGTTCAAGAATTGCCACTATTTTTCAAAGAGAGTTAGAAATAACACAGAGCCATGCCTACAACTGACGATCAAGTCACTACCCCCAAAGCACCTTAACCAAGGGTTGACTTTGATCAAAGTTCTATCCTCAAAGAAAAATTATTCTGGTGCTATCGTTACAGAGCAAAGAAAAACTGTACCATAGAAGCAAATATCTTAAATAAAATACCAGCAAATGGAATTCCTCAGACGACTGTAGCATCACACGGAAGAGTTTATTAAGAATGCAAGGATTGCTTAACATTTAATTTTAACATCACAAGGCAAACTTTAGAGTCAGCTGATTTATTTAAATAAATGCTGATTAGTGAAAGGTAGAAAAACCAGATAAATAGAAAAATTTAGAAACAATATATGTCAACAGCTATGTATTGAAATCTTCAAATAATTAAGCCTCAAAAAAGTCTTCTTGGTTATCACTTTGAAGCTGTAAAATTTTAAGTGACTTGTATCTTTTTTACAATATTCGTTCTGCTTCTGAATTATAAAGGATATCTATTTATTGGAAGTATGTGAGAATAAAAACTACAAAACATGTATCAAAAGCATAGTATATATGTATATTTTATAATTTAATTTGCACATAGCCCTTTGAGTTAGGCATGACAGTTATGTCCATTTTAATAAGGTGCAAACATAGCCTCGGGTAAAATAAAGCAACTTATCAAATTGAGAGCTGCGAAGAGGGAAATTTGAAATGACCTTCATGTGGGCCTCATTTCTAGCTACTTTCTGCTTTCTGTTGTTGTGGTTTTGATCCTTTTGCTGTGAGAACCAGTTTTCTAGCTAATGGCATGTAGATTGTAAAAGACTAAATGTAAGGGAACCAATCTTGTGACATAGAGCTAGAAAGTTTTGATTTCCCGGGAGTATGAAATTATATAAAATATAAAACAGGGATCTGGCTTCTACTAATTATTCTCTTATTATTTATTAAATCTAATTGCTACCTATGTCGGATTCTTTCTTATCTTTTCATGTGCCCATTAAATGAAACTCTGACTCTAAGATAGCTTTATTAAAGGGATTGGCAATAAAATATTAAGTTTAAAAAAGTGATGTATTCTTAATTAAGGTAGTTATTTCTAGTCCATGATGTCGAGACCCAGGTTCTGGGTTAGGAAAAATCTGAGAATCTCATTTACTTCAATAGATGGTTTCAGGAATAGTGATGTAACTAGTTTTCTTTCTTTTAAAAACACTGTTAATTTTTAATTACCTCAACTAATATATTATTGAATGATCCTATTTAAGTAAATAAAGTAGTTAAGAGCCAAAGGTGGCATGGATGTAATGATGTCTCTCTTCTCATTGATGTACCTTATAATAGATTCTTCCATGCTCCCTACCATTGTTCTTATATGGCCGCCATTCATTTCAATTATCCATACAATTTAATCATCTAATACATTCTATGATTTCTGTAACCAAGCAGCTACCTAATCAATTTAAAATATAAAAATTAAAATAGTCAAAGGAATAAATTGTTTACAGTGAGTAAAGAATTATTTTCTTCTTCGATGTTTTCATTATAGTCTTCATCAGAAATCAGAGAGCTAAAATGGGATTGAAAAAGAATTTTAAAAATACTCATTCATATTATTTCTATGACCCAAATAATCTTAGGGAATTTAAACTCCTTAATGAGGATGTATCTGAGTAAGAGAATATGAATGCATTACAAAATATCAGAAAAAGATGTATATTATGGTATCTTTTACCCTATTCAGGTGATTAAAAGACACCCTCAGAGTGACGTGTCCACATATTTCGAAAGGTGACCCACAGAAAAACTGGATATGAATATGAAGGAAAATGGGGTGAATATAAAGACCCATCATAGAGACTTAAATACTCCTTTAGATTATAAAGGCTCTTTCTTCGGGTTTAATCTTTTTGGTTTTACGTGATTGCATCCATACCATTAGCAGTGAATCTATTCGAATAAAAATAAAAAGTAGCACTTAAAAATGCTCTTTGCCACTTCAAAAGGCCATATATTAGAGTACTAATTGGTATAGCTTTTACAACTTTCACATTGATTTTTTTTCCCATTTATTTTTTCCCTCCATCCTTTGAGCTGTCTTCTCATCCTGTTATTACTATGAATTCTGTTTCTCAGTTCTTAGAGAGCAGATTGATGCCAGAGAGGCTCCTCAGTGAAAGGGACACACTTCCCAAGAACTGTTGTTCTTCTGTGCTGCCGTGTTTTCATGTCAGACTAGAAGAACTAGTGGAGAGTACATTGACTGGACTATGTCGGAAATCTTCCTTCTCCAGAGACTTGGGAGTCTGCATGCTGTGTGAAAATGCAATCCTCATGCAGTTTGGCTGGGAGTACTGAATTTCTACATTGCAGTGAAAGAGTCTCCTGCCTTAAGAAATTTGTTTGAGGAATGTCAAGATTTACTTTTGAAAGCCAATCTCCTTCTACATATCATCATCAGCTAAATGAGAAACATCTTAAAATTTCAGAAATTAGTATTGCATTATATTTTCTATCATCTTCAAAAATCCATATATCTTTGATGTCTAATTAAATGGTGCCTTGTTTTGTTACAGCTACTTTTAGTAAATGATAAATAATTATAATAACATGGACTGTTAGCCTAAGGACACACATTGTGCTTTCATGCAAACAATTTGAAAAATATATTTAAGAAATGCTTCCAAAACACATAATTGCTTCATACTTAGAATAAAATTGAGCGTGCTCTCCTTAATGGTGATTCCAAGGCTTGTCCACTTCCAATTCTCTGTTCCTCTTGTTCTAGTCAATATTTTTACGTTAAGTAAAAATAGTTTTTATATTTGACCATACTTAAAGTAAGGCAGGGCTAGCCTAGATCGGAAAGATAGATCCACTGAAAATAATATGTAAGAGTGAAAATCATTAAGTTTTGGTGATTGATCGTGGGGAGAAAGGGAGAACGACTCGGCCGAGAGAGTTTCCACATTTCTGGCTTAAACGCAGTGTGCTCGGAGGCGCCACTCACTGCAAACCAAAACATTTGAGGAAGACCCGGTGGTGGGTGAATATCACGAGTTGAGTGTGGGACGTGGTGATGCTGAAGTACCTCGCAGACATCCAACAAAGATGTCAAGTACAGTTGGACTTAAAAGGGCAAAACCTGGAAGAAAGCTGACCTGGAAATATCATTTTGTCAGGTAGTGTCATGGTGGTTGCTTCATGTTCTAGTATAGATGAGCTCACTTCAGAAGAGGGCTTGGGGGGAAGGAGAACGTGTTCTGTACTAAAATTTAAGAGGCTCATGTAACAGTTTGGGTGGAGAGTAGAATAAACAGCTGTAAAGGACAGGGAGAAAGGAAGCTACTGTGCAAGTCAAGGACAGGGAGGGCTTCCTATGACACAGGAAGGCAAGAACCATAATGTAAGTGGCACCGTCACTGTATTTTTTCAATTATTTCAATAATTCCTTTTCTACCACAATAGAAATTTCCAGATCCTGAAAGACCCTTGTGTTCTATTTTTTTAGTGTATGTGCTATCGTTCTTGAATTATCAAATGATGCTAAATATAATGCATTTTTAAACACTTGCTAATTCCAGTGAAAGTTCCCTTCTGTTAAATAATGCCAGGAAAATTTCAAAGCCCTAAATATTTTCTATCAAAAAAGTAGTCGTCTTCTCCAACCTTCCTCATCCCCGAGTTAGACACCCTGAGGCAGCATATTCAGCGTTTTTGCTTGTTTTAAATAATATGAATATCTTGACAGATATCTCTTGAATTTTGTGTCTTGTATGTGAGGATTTATCTCTGTTATGTATTACTCCCATACACTTCACTGAGTTCCATCTGTACAATATTTTAAACCTTGTATTGAAATCCTTTCTAATTTTTATCCTTTAAAATTTCTAATAGTTTTCTTTTTGTTCTGTATTTGTTCCTTTTTACCCTGATTTCAGGGGTATAATATCTTTGGATATCTGAAGTTACTACATAAATATTTCTAAAATTACTAAATAAGTATTTTACCCTGATTTTAGGGGTATAATATCTTCAGATATCTGAAGTTACTAGATAAATATTTTTAGTGGTTTTGGTCTGTTCCCAGAACTACTTTTTTTTCACCCACAAATCTTAGTTTTGCTGTTGTTTTGGTTTTTTGTTTTGCTTCTCATTAATTATAGAAGCTTTCCCAAAACTTGGATGTTTTCTGGCTGTCTATGTATAAATGAGAATAAGAGTCCTGCCCTGGTCGGTGTGACTCAAATGGTTGGAACACAGTCCCACTCACTGGAAGGTCATGGGTTCAATTCCAGGTTGGGGCACATACCCATGATGCCATTAGGTCCCCAGTGGGGACTCATGGGAGAGGTAACCCAGATTGATGTTTCTCTCTCAGATCTCCATCCCTCTCTCTCTCTCTCTTTCTCTGTCTTTCACTTCTTTCCCTTCTTTCCTTCCTCTCTCTCTATAAATATATTCTTGGGCAAGGATCAAAAAAAAGAGAAGACCGCCTAAAAAGGTGATTGAAGCTGTGGGAGTCCATGGTGTACTGCCAGCAGAAGAAAGTCTTCCCTTTGGGGAATCAGAGAACGCTTCGCTCTCTGAGGCAGGGTCGTGTTTACCTGCAGTATTTATCCCTGGGTTTCAGCAAGTTCGGGCTGTAGAGGGGCTGGCTAGCTAATTTGCGAACTTGCTCTGAATCTTCCTGCTTTCACTCTTGAAGTTCATCCTTGTCCTCCAGGGTGCCTGGGGCCTCAGTCCTGACTGTCACTGACTCGCCCCAGCGGGCCCCTCCGCAGTAGCGCGTCATCTGTGTGCGGTCAGTTACCTCTCTCCTCTACCTGACTTCCACCTGTAAAACACGGGCAAATGCATCATGCCCTGTTGCTTTCAATTCCATTTACTTTGTCTATGGAGAAAGGTGTTCTGCTTTGACAGAGAGAAGAGAGAAATGCACATAATCACACCTTGTGTGACTGGATGTTGTCCTCTCTACTCAGCTACAAAATCAGTGTGTCATCTGCCATGCCTACCATAGCATCTGGTTTCTAAAAGACAGCAAATACATGACCTGAAATGTACAGAGCTAGTGGTTGTTTTGATCAAATTAATAGATATTTTAGGTTATGAAAAAATAGCATTCCTCCTTGCTATGAATATTATAACTGAGCCCTCTTCCTCTTTTATTTTTTTTAAGATTTTATTTATTTATTTTTAGAGAGAGGAGAAGGGAGGGAGAAAGAGCAATGTATGGTTGCCTCTCACATGGTCCTCACTGGGGACCTGGCCTGCAACCCAGGCATGTGCCCCGACTGGGAATCGAACCAGGACCCTCTGGTTCCCAGCCCACGCTCAATCCACTGAGCTACACCAGCCGGGCTCTCTTCCTCTTTTAATTGTCCGATAATATCCTGGCTTTTGAAATTGTGGCACAAACTAATAACTTTCTTTGATTAAATGATATGGCACCGCACCTATCTTGTAGGAAATCCGCTGTTTCACTGAGCTATTTCTCCCATCCCACACAGCACTAAGAGCAGGAAATTGTTTCACCCTGTTTTTACATTGAACTGAACACCAGTATTACTTTATATCATGGGTCACAATCAATCTTTGAGAAAAGAATATCTAAACTATCTCCCAAATAGAATTAGCAACGTGGGCAAAAATATTTCCCAGTCATATGTAAGAAAATGAAGGACAGTAATTATTTCATACTGCTATATTACTTTTGAGTGGGAAATAATTCTTCTAAACTCTATATCATGAGTAAAATAAAAATCAGACCCAAAGACATGACAGATGTACCTAGCTATTTAGTAGCTCAAAGATTCCATCTTCCAACTTCTGGCCCTGTATTTTTCCACAATATTATGTTACATCTAAAATTCATCTGAAGGTCTTTTAAATATCTTGTCCCATAGTTTTATACAAATGTTTCCTAAACAACTCAGCCCTTCTCCTAACATTATGATTTATGAATTTGGCTTGTATAAAATTCATCTCATCACACCCTCGTGTTATCCAGGATCAGCCGTTCCTTTCGAGAAACTACAGATTTCAGTTAAGTTTTGTTCAGGTAGCATTATAGGAGCCAATTAAAAACTTTATGGCCCCACTTTTATTTTTGGTACCATGTAATTAAATTGAGATGTAACTTTACCGTCTCAGTCCTCCATCTTTCTTTTTCCTTAAGTGAGATTGGCCACTGGCTGGTAGACACTACAAATGTAAGTTTACATGTATATGTTTGCCTGCTATGTCTTCCAAAGAAATGTTTCACAATTTATTGGGAGAGTAAAATATTTCATATTTTCAATAAGAAAACATTGTGGCCAAGCCAAGGTTAACAAGGATCTCCTACTTGTTACATTTTTATGTCTACTCTAGTTTAGGCTTTTAGCACAGATTGGCAAAGTTAATAGGTACAAAGCTTAAGTCTTTAAAAAGAGGATTCAGCAAGCTTTCAACAGAAGCTATTTTATTGATACTGTAGTTCCACTAATCAGCTTGGGCCATCTCTCAAAGTGAAGGAAAACAAGATATCCTTGCAAGTAGAAGTCACTCTCTAATCCTAGAGGAAATCACTTAATCTCTGTTCTTCCATTTGCATTGCTTAATAAACAGGTGAGCAGTATAGCTTATTTCTTAAAGTTTGAAGGGTTATGGCTATATTTCTCTCAAAATATTTGGGGATACTTATACCTAATGCTAAATAAGATAATTATGTTGTCTAATGTTAATTGGGAAATTTTAAATTCAAAAGGAAAGCAATAATATTGTAATATTATTTCATGGTTGTTAATTAAAATGTGATTATATGGAGAGAGATTACTACATATAAAATTTATTTTTGTTCAAAATTATAATAATCAACTGTGTTACATATGCAAATAACACTGCAAAGAGTACTCTTCGCAGACACTAGATTATTTTAAGGCATTCTTTGAATGATTACAATTAATTGCATAAAGTTTGTGTAATATAGAAAAATATGCAGACATAAATAGAAATCACCTGTAATCCCACCATAGGTACTTTTAATAGTTCAGTGTACTTCAAATTTCTCCCTCTTTCCAAAGATAGAGGTAATTATTAATATATAAATATGTAGACTTGATGTGTGTATCTGAAACCCTATTTTACATATTAATTTGTGCTCTGCTAGTCTTCTTTGACTAAGGGCATGCGTGTTTTCCCAGGACGTTAAGTATTCTTTTACAACAAATTCTTCAGTATTCTGTTGCCTGAATACGCCACAACTTATTTCACCAAATTTTGGAGAATACTTCAGAAGCCTTGTTTTACTTCTACCCAAACAACATGCTCATTACAAATAATTTTAATCTATTCATAAAATGATTGCCTGTAGGATTTCAAAATAGGAAGGTTTTCTTGGTAGTGTTTTTCTATCTGAAGATTATTCAAACTATAGTAAATAATTAAAATGAATCAAGCTGTTTTATTTTAAATGTTTGCTTGAATAATTCAACAAGTCAGTTTGGCTATGGCTTAGAAAACCATTGATGTTTTGGTGCTCTTAAGACAGAAAGTAACTTGAGTGAAATTTTGCTTTAACGAAAATTACACTAAGGTGGATAACTGGAATGCTACATTTTTTTTCCTACTGTTATGTGCTCATGTACTTACATGAATGATTGGGAAATAAAATTATTCCTTCACTTCCAGTAGAAAACAACCATGTAGGGGAAGGAGACTGTTTCCATGGATCTAGTGAAAATTCTCTATCCATATGTCGAGTCTTATACATAGAGGTTTCCATTCTGTGTGTGTGTGTGTGTGTGTGTGTGTGTGTGTTGTGTGTAGAATCTTCAACAGCACATTTTGGGGTCCATGATTCTGCTCAAATGATTTATTTCATCAGAGAAAGTTGGACTTACTACAACAGGAAGTCTGAGAGTAAGCAGGTCCTCTTTAGGGGAAAGCAGTGCATGGGGAAGGTTTGAAAGGGCAGGAAGTCTTTGGTTATGCTCTATGGAGTAGAAATCACTTTGCATTTAAAAAATAGATTGTTCCTGGGGAGCTCTGCTCTTTCTGCTAAACAAAACAGCTTGAATTTCTGATGAGAATTCTTTAGAGCATATTTCTCTTCTACTGACACTGAGATTCATGGGAATACTTGCCATTAACACAAATGGGAGCTGAACACATCAAGCCCTTCATGAGCACACTGAAGTGCTCTTTTTCATTGGGCCCCAGTGCATTATTGGTAATTGCATTATGTGTCAATAATAATTCTGTTGAACACTGCTGCTCAGAAACAAGCATTTTATTGCTGCAAGTGGCATAAAAACTCGTGAGACATGTAGAGATATTTTCCTTCAGAGCTTTGTGGGGCTTAACCTAATGACAAGAAATTTATTAAAATCTTTTGTTGATATTACTTGTATCCATTGCCAGCAGATCCAAGGCAGAATAAAATATTTAACACATCCATATAAAATGACATATTTACATTTGTATTTTTCTCTTGACATGATTCTCTTTTATATGTCTCTAAAATAGTTTGAAGATAATAAAAGGAAATTTTAAAACATCATGTATTCAAATATTGCCTTCTAAAATTAGAACAATCCAAGCTTTTCCTATTGTATTATTTTAAAAAATTATAACCATATTAATTACTTAATGATAAATGAAGGTGACTATAATTTTCTGAAAATAAATTAGTTCCATATATGTATATATATGCATATATATCAATATTTTATCATACTCCCTTTTATGCATAGCCTTCTTATGAGTTATTTTAAGGATATATGTTTAATTATATCATATTTGATGTCATCAATCTTAAGACACATTCTTATACTCTGTATCATTAAGAAATATATTGTTACTTATTAAATTATTAAAAATGCTGTCTTACCACATAATATTTTAGTCTATTGAAACATACTTCTAGATATATTTAGATATGTTTTATCATCAGGCCAGAACATATATCATAAGAAAATGTAAGTAAAATATTTTTAAAGTTTTTTCAAAATACTTTTCATTCTAAGTCAAACTGCTCTTCAGATTCTTGTTTGACAGTCATTGAAATTTTTCGTGTCCTGTACCATCAAGAACAATGGTAATGTAGAATTTTCTAAAACAATGTTCCACCATTATCTCTGATATTTTCTTTCAAACGATTGACACACATTTTGGAGGTTTTCATGCTGGTACTTTCTTGCTTGTATGAGAAAACATAATGGGAAGAGTTCCAGATAACCTCTAGGACATGTATGAGTTGTCATTTTCTCTACAATCATTTGTTAATTGAAACACCAAGGAATTATCCGTTCACACCATGAGAACAAACAGCTCATACTTCCCAAGAGCCAATGTAAACCATGTCACCGGTCAGTAACGATTTTAAGATGCCACTAATTGTATGATTCACTGTAATCGAGAAATGTTAAAATACGAAAAACTGTGAGTTTTAGTACTAGTGATATATGGTACTTTAATGACAGCTCAACACTTTAATCTTTCTTTCTCTCTAATTTTTCCAAAGGCCTTAATGAATGCTTGTCTGATGTTTCCAACCAGACGATATCAGTGATTTTTGCATATTACCTAAAATTTGTCTCTAGGGTGAAAAAAAAGCTGACTTGTGAGCTTTGAAATTGTACCTTCATCCATCAAAGAAAATTATAACTGAGACAGTTTCTATTTACTTTGGGCCAAATTGGAAGGCTTTTTTTCATTTTGTTAACTTGGAAAATATCCATAACAAAATTTACTATCTTAACCACTTTTAAGTGTAAAGTTCAGCGGTAGTCAAGTTCCTCCATATTGTCAGGTGATTGTCACTATCGTCCATCTCCAGACTTTTGTCTTCTTGCGCATCTGAAACCCTGTGCCCACTGAACAGTGAGTCTTCCTTCCCCTAGCGTCCAAGTCTCTGACAGCAGCCATTCTGCTCCCTGTCTCCGATGTCGACTCCTCTGATGGCCTCCTACGAAGGGCATCGGACAGTGATGTTTTTATTATTGGAGTATCTCACTTACCATGATGCCCTCTCGATTCATCCGTGTTGGACCATATGTCAGATTTTTTTTTTCTTTTTCAGGCTAATATTCTTTTGTAAATATATATCGCATTTTGTTTATCCATTCACTTGTCTATGATTCCTTGGGTTGCTTTCATGTTTTAGCTATTGTAAGTAATGTTTCTATGAACATAGATGGACAAATATTTCTTCATGATTCTGCCTTCAGTTATTTTGCATATATACCCAAAAGGGAAATTGTTGGATCTTATGGTAATTCTATTTTTAATTTTTGGGGGGGGCTTTCATACTGTTTCCCACAGTGACTGTATCATTTTAATTCCCACCAACAGTGCACAACAGTTCCAATTTCTCCACATCCTTTTTGTGGTATTTATTTCTATATTTTTGATAGTAACCATCCTAGTGGATGTGAGGTGCTACCTCATGGTAGTTTTCATTTCTACTTCCTCAACCCCTCCTAGCAATGAACTTCCTTACTACACCCCATGGCGTAGTGATTTCATGTATTAATAACCCAAATTTGCCCATGCATTAACCATAAAAGATAAAGAAGAATATTTACAGATGTACTAATATCATAGTCAAAACTAAAAAAATAACAATGACATAGGAAATATATATTGTGGTACAATCATGCAAGGGATACATGGATGAGAATGAATGTATACAAGAACCTGGTTTCATAAATATTACTTTTTTAATAAATGTCTGTTCTCATAAAATGCTGTTTAGTGAAAGATAACAGATACTCATGAGTTATATTATGTGATTCCATTACTACAATGTTTAAAAACAGGAAAAATTAATCAGTAGTTTTAATAATCAGAGTAATGGTTACTCTTAGAAAGAGGCATGAATATATATTTTATCAGTCATTCCTATAAAGTTTACGTCAACACAGTCAAAACTCTTTAATGGTGTTACAAGTCAAAGCAGCCACTGCTTTGGGGAGGACGAGAGGACAGGTGAGGGCTCTTATTTCTTACATGGATATACAGTTTTTTGAAAATTGATTGCTTAACAGTTTTGATTTGTGTGCTTTTCTGTTAGTATGTCATACTTCAATGCAAAATTTTAAAAATACTCTTACCTTTTCTTTTTTCTACTACTGTACCTTCTTCTCCAACATATATTAGTGATTATGACCAAACAACATGTAAAAATATATGTACTACGGACTATAGAAGGATGCTGTGTAGGTCAAAGTCTAAATAGAAATCTTTTTTTATTCTTCACTTCAAAATAGACTCATTCAGTAGTAGAATTGGTAAGAAAGCCATTTCAGAAACCCCCCTGAAATAGCAGGGAAGGGAAGGATGTTGAGACCAACTTGTAAAATGCCTTTATGTTTAAAATTAATTTCAAGTTAGAGAATAACATCCAAGCAATCATCATTGAATTAAGGCTCTCCTGAATTATTTATCCAGTGCTTTTATGTCAAAGTGGATTTTGCTTTATTATTGCCAGTGAGGGTTCTCAAATGATCTGAAGATTACTTCACAACTAATGAATCCTCTTATTTTTCAAATTCATAGTAGGAAGTAAAACATACTTGAGAAGTAATATATAAACACTCAAATAGTCTTTCAACACAAATAGTCTTTTAATAAAATGGGAGAGAGACAAAGAGAGAGAGAGAGAGGTAGAGAGAGTGAAGGAACCAAGTATTTCATCCATTTAAATAATAACCAACTCCTCTCAAGGAACCAACATATTCACATTGACCAAACACACTCTTTCTCAGCTCCTTTCCTATATCAAGCATCTTCCTCTTTCAGTGTGTGGTCTTTTTTACAGATAATACAATGACTGCTTGAGATATTTTTTGTTATAAAAAGTTAGTCATAAATCCTTGGGATGAAACTCAAATTGCCTTTTGTACTTGGCTGATATTATAGTCTAGCTGTATATTCACAATATCATTATTAATTTTGAGCATCCACTAGACTCTTCACATAAGAGCGGATTTTACTAGTTTAACTTGAAAAATGTAACCTATTTCCATGTTTTATATTTTTGTTATGCAAAAAAAATTCAGAATGAAAAAGCATTTTCATGTATGCTTATAATTATTTTTATACAACTAAAGGAAGTGTGTACATGTTTGCTAAATGTAATCTTATTTTTTATTTCTTTTTCTAAAAAGATTTTATTTATTTACTTCTAGAAAGAAGGAAAGGGAAGGAGAAAAAAGAGGGAGAGAAACATCAATATTTGGTTGCCTCTTATACCCCCTACTGGGAACCTGGCCTGCAACCCAGGCACGTGCCCTGACGGGGAATCAAACCAGTGACCCTTTGATTCACAGGCCAGCACTCAATCCACTGAGCCACACCAGCCAGGGCTGACTTTTTATTTCTAATCAGAGTTCATAATTAGATCAGTTTCCTTAGCGCTGTCCAGGTAGAGCTCACGCCCCCACACCCGTCCTGCACCAGGACCCCCAGGCTGTGGGTCTGTGCGCTGAACGAGTGCACGTCCCTGAATCAAGACTCTTGGCTCTCCTCTGACATCCCTCTGTCTCTCCCTTAGTATCTACAGGTAACAAACTCAACTGTTATTTTTTTCTTTTTAGTGGGTTTTTTGTTTATTTGTTTTGCTTTTCTGTATTTTTCCCCAGGGGAAAATAGTGAAGAATATGTAGTATTTAAATGAAAACCTGCATTGGCAGGAAATTATATAATATATATAACATATATATATATGCAGGATATATATACATATATATACATATATATATCCTGCAAACACACCTTTTAAACATTTGCAGGTGGTTAGGAGACGGAGAGCTGAGAGAAAGGACTCTGGCTGGAGGGAAGGGGAGTGGCAGAGTGGCAATGGGCTCTGCCCTCGGGGCAGGCGCCAGTCCCCTGACATGATACACAAGGCCATCTGCGTCTTTGCTCCTGCTACCTCTCACCTGCCTTTTCAAATATGCTTATCTTGTGTGGAGCAAACATGTTGGGTCCTTTCATTTCCTTCACAACATACATTTCTTAGTACCTAGAGTGTGATCTCCCACGCATAACTCTTTATGACCAACGGGAATTTTTTTCTCTCAGTTTTGGAGGCTGAGAAGTCCAAGATCAAGGCAGCAGCCGGTGAGTTCTGGTGAAGGCCTCATTCCTGGTTCCTAACCAGTGTCTGGCACCTCCTCATTGAGTCCTTGCATGGTGATGGATGGGGTCACGGCTCTCCGGACCCTCTTCTATGAGTTACTAATGCCATTCGTGAGGGCTCCAACCTCTTGACTCACGCACGTCCTAATGCCATACCATTGGGAGGTTACAATTTCAGCATATGAATTTTAGAGGTACACAAATATTCAGACCACATAGCATAATGAAAGAAGCTTTTTTATTGTACTGTATTTTATTTTACTTGAGAAGTTGTTTATATATATATATATATATATATGTATGTATATATGTATATATATATATAATTGTTTGTTTATGCTATTGTAGTTGTCCCACTTTTTCCCCTCTGTCCCCTTCACCCAGCCCACCCCGACTTCCATAATCAGTCCCCTCACCATTGGCCATGTCCATGTGTCCTTCATGTGTGTTCTTTGACTAGTCCCTTCACCTTCCTTCATTCAGCCCCCTCCTGCCCACCCCTCCGCCTTAGGCAGTCAGCCCAGTGCACGGTCCTGTGCCTCTGGTCCTCTTTTGTTCTTTTTTAAAAAATGAATATCAGTTGTGTATATAATATAACAAAATTACAAAACTCATATTAGCCATGGAACTGATTTATTTATGCAATTTAACAAAACACCAACTTTACATCCTTTTATTTTAATTTTGCAACCCAACTCATTTGTTATGTAAGGCACATCAGGTCTTTGGATCTAGGTGGTATAGAATTGAGTTTATCAGCAAAAGTCAGAGCCAATATGTCCATTCCTAATTACCATTTTATTAAGATAAAGACCCATTCTAATCATAAAAATCCTAAGATTCCTGGAATATTAAGATTTAACTTCCCAAATGAAATTACTGTCATTTTAAATGTATAGTAGTTAAGTGAACAAATGTAGAATTTAGCTATTAGCTTAAAAAGCAGTCAGAAGAAAAACATAACATTTGTAGGCTGGCAGTGCATGTCAATTCTTATAAGTGTAACTTCGAATAATTTCATTGATTACATCCAGGTTGGCTAACACAATATTGCTAAAGAAAATTTCGTGTGATTCTGCTGGTCTCCAATTAGTTACAATCATGTTTTCTGGTGTTTGAAGATAGAAACTGTTACTTACCAGTAGCTCTTCTGAGAAAGACTGTGTATGAAAGGACTTTTAACACACGTCGTAAAACTTGCCACGTTCTACGAAGGGGAGATTGTATGGTTTTTATTTTCTTGTAAAAGGATAATGGCATAAACTGAATGCTGTGTCTCCTCGAATTCATGAGTTGAAACCCTATTCCCAATGCAATGGTATTTGGGTACATGGTCTTTGGGGTGTAACTAGGCCCTGTGGGTGGGGTTTTCATAACAGAATTAGTGCACTTAAGAGAAAGGAGAGCTTGCTCCTCTGTCTGTCTGTCTCTCCTCTCCTTTCCTCTCTTCTCAAGGGGAATACAAGAAGATGGCCATCTGCAAACCGGAAAGAGGGTCCTCACAGAACCTGCTCATGCTGGCACCCTGACCTTGGATGCTCTGGCCTCCAGAACTGGGAGAGATGATTTTCTGTAGTTTAAGTCACGCAGACTCTGGTCATTTGTTGCAGCCCCAGAGATGACTGAGGTGGACTTCTAGCTCTGAGCTAAGAAAGACATCAAGCTCTGTCATGTGATGGAACACTCACTAGAAAGGGGCTTAGAGTCAGTACAGAGAGGGAAGTGGGGAAAGATCTCACTTGTGGTTTTTCAGCCAGGGCCCACTTACAACTCTGTAACTCCAGGCAAGAGCTCATCACAAACACACGTCCAGGATCCAGCCACCCCCTAGCAGTATTTTACATGCATTCACTCACATACACACACGCACAAATGCACACATATATTACCCTCCTTTTCAACAAATGTGGTATCATTTTTCCTGAGGTGCAGTATTCAGGGTTCAAACACTGATTTTGTTTTCTGTCCATCTGAACCCGTGCACTAGTGACATTATATGTAATTCTGGGAGGTGCAGAGTCTGTTGAACTGCCTTCCTCTGTTTTCCCAGACCTTCATTCCAAGGCCAAGTACAGTGTCTTCTCTCAGAAATTTTTCCTAACTAGTTTCCCCACTCAAGGCTGGTGTCAGGTTTATATCTCCTGAAATCCTGCACAAAGAAGCTAAAAATAGAGAAATGACATCTACTTCTTCGATAGAGAATCTAGGCCACCCAGAGGACCCAGACTCTGTGATACCGCATATATGATTTTTCTTGTGTTCATGGATGTCTTGTGATTTATTGATCACCAATGTTTTACAGACAAGCACAACAAAGATTCAAGAGCTCAGTTAATTTTCCCTTAGCAGAGTAGTAGAACCAGGATCGGATTCCAAACTGACTCCAGAAATGCTCAGTAAACCACAGGGCCTCCTACTCCATTAGGTAGTATGATTTCTGATGGGGTATAGTCCTTTTCTTCCAAAATGGTTCTCTCTGCATGTATATCAGATGAGGATTCTCAAGAAATAGAACACTAATATAAAAGAATGAAGCCTCACAATACATTTTTTATTGATTGACTTTTTTCCAAAATTGTTCATGTGTTTCCCAATGGGAAGGAGAAAAGACATCATTCTGGTTTTCAAGTACTTTACAATTTAATGGGAGACAGACACACTACGGGCTATGACTGTAGACACCTCACAGATCAGACCCCTCAAAGTATACTATTGATCAAGCTCACTTAGTTTTGACCAGAGATTACAAGATAGTCGTGATTGATTAGCACTATCTGAGATAAAAGTCTCTGTTCCATAGTCATGCTTATGTGTCTCTCTCTACAGAACTCGTCATATCTAATTTTATTTGCTGTTTGCTTGGGCATTTCCCCCCAGAATAGCAAAAGTTCCTTGACAAGAGACATCATGCTTATTGCATTTTTGTGTCCCTGAATCTCCCATGGCTGGTTCATAAGACACATTTAGAAATCTTTGTTTAATGAACAACCATTATGAGTGAATAAATGGGGTACCCTAAAATGGAATCAGTAGGACTTAACATAACTTGCCTGAAATTGACATCAAGGGTGAACCTTCCCTTTGGGGGCCCAAAGAAAATAGGTTCACGTTCCTAAGTTTGGATTTTCTTCTCCCAGGCTCTAACCATTGTTAAGAAATATGAATCCATGTAATAATCCAAAATACACTTTGACCTTCTAACTGCCTCTCCATTGTTAATGCAATTGAAGGTATAAACACATTGGGTGGGATTAGTAAAAAGAAATATAAACAGCTTGAGACAGAATTCAAGACAGCATGCTGAGCAATTACCAATCTGCGTCAGACACGGCGGCCCAGCCGAGGCCGCGCCAGAGTCAGGCTGTCGCAATCTGCCGGCCGCACACGCGGAGCCTCGGGCCTTCGAGCGCGCCCATGGCCCCGCAGCGTACAGATGCTCGCAGCTCTCTTCTTCAGACGCTTAAACGTTTTTAGAACCACCTCTATTTTGAAATATTCAGATGGATGTATTTGAAATTGCATTCAGGGCAGAGAGGACAATATACCCACTATTGATCCTAGAAACCTACCATGCTATGGTTTGGGGACATGTGGTGTTTTTCACTCTGAAGCAATACTCACAATTCTTACATAAAATTGTGTTTTCCAGAGATCTTACAAACCACCAAGTTATCTGGATTTTATTGTGCCTAAATATGCTGCATGATTTATATCTGTTTTAACAACCTGCTTTGGCTTCGGATGAAAATGATTATAGAATTATAAAACCCCTTGAACTGGTCTAAATGAGAAAGTGGGTTGTTACGTGTTGGCATGTGTTGCTTTCTATGAAGTGTTTTCCACTTTGAACATCAGAACAACACTTTGGGTTTAGAGGAAAGGCCAGGCTTTTCTCAGTCAGCAAGCAGAGGAGAGAGTAAGCAGACAGCGTTAGTAACTCAGAGCTAAACTGAGTGAAGACAGATGGCCGAGCGCCCCTGCTTAATAAGCACTTTCATTTTCTAGACAAACATCTCCCAGTTTGTTTAATCCATCAGATAAGCCGTTCTTGCACATGCAGCCAGTTTAGTCCCTGTGATCTCCATATTTGTATCTTAACAGTTAGGAAATCTTGAATATATGTTCCCTTTCATTGCTACACCATTGGCTGAAAATGATGAGACTATCCATTGATGATGGATTCAGACTGAAGAAGAAACAGGTTTAGGCATTAAGAAGGAAGCTAACAGTTTGCTGTCTGTCTCCTCCACCAGACAGGTCATATTACAGAAATGTATGTTACTATTCTAACTGTCCACCTTAGATATTGGATATTTTGTCTTCCACTCTCCTCAGAACATAGTGCCGTTTCATTAAAAAATATAGCATTGGTTCTGTTACTTGAGTTAAATTAGGGGTCCATGGATCAGGTTGATGTGGCAAAGTCCATTTCTTGGGTAATTGGCCAAGTATAAATAAGTATAAGTATCTCATATCATCAAAAAAGAAGAAGAGGAGTAAAATAAAGTGAAAATAAGGCACCAACCAATTGCTACAGTAGGTTTATTATTTAATCATACTAACATTGCATTCTTGTTAACATCCAAGCATTCTGCTCTTTACTAAACATGTTTTAGTTGGCTTAATCCTTAGAAAACCCCCCTGAAGTAGGCATTAATCTACCCATTTAACAAATAAAGAAGCCGAGGCTTAGAGAAACTGCATAACTAGGGCAAAGTGCCCTGTTCTCCATTCCCTGTTCATCTGACTCCAGCCTGCATGTGCTTAATGACAACTCTCAACTTATTTTGTAAACTAATAATATAGGTGATATCAACACTGGAAAAATAAGCAGTATGATCTAAAACACTATGCTGATTTCAGGTGTCTGTTTTGTGCCAAAACTACTGAATAATAGAATTCCTTAGGTTCCCTGCTGTGGAAAACTCTTTCCCAATCGTGTGGGGTCAGAAGAGAGGGTTACCATTTTTGTTTGGTTGGTTCTATTTTGTATTGGGTTAACTCTATTTTTGAGCAATAGAGTTACTCTATTGTTGTAACTCTATTTTTACAACAAAATTGAGAGAGAAGTACGGAGTTTGCCCTATGTCCCCTGCCTCCACGTGCATGGCTTCCCTGCCTATCAGCATCGTCCCCCAGAATGGCACGTTTTTAACCGAGGTTGAAACCATACTGACACATAGTAATAGCCCGAAGTCCACGGTTTACATCAAGGTTCACTATCTGTGTTTCACTTATTCATCTCTCCCCTACACGCCCATCTGCCAAAACTGATCATTTTACTGTCTCCATAGTTTTGCCTCTTCCATAATGTCATACAGTTGAAAATCATACAGTAAGTAGCATTTTCAGACTGGCTTCTTTTACTTGGTAATATGGATATAAGTTTCTTCCATGCCTTCTTGTGACTTGCCAGCTCATATCGTTTTACACTAAATAATATTTCATTGTCTGGACCTACCAGTTTATCCATTTACCTGGTGAAAATCATCTTGGTTGCTCCCAAGTTTAAAGGCTCCACCATACACTGGATCATCTAGGATTTCTCCTGTGTTACCTCACAGGAGTTTATACTTTTGTGTTTTACGTTTAAGTCTATGATCCATGAGGGTCGTCTTTTCATTCATGTTGGAAGGAGAACCGCTCGGTCCACTGCACCCATTCCCACCACAAACTATGGTGGAAGCAATTCAAACAACTTGGAGGAGTTCAAGGTGTGAGTGCCCAGTCTTCCTGCCACACTGTCCCCACACCAGGGACACAGGAGCAGGAGGTCTGATTGCTGAGAGTGTGGACCGGGTGGGTCAGAGGCACGGGCCCAGAGAAGAAGGTCTGAGTCCAGTCCCCAGCTCCTGCTCGCTCTTCTGTGAACTGGAATAATTTACCTAATGTCTCAATGGCTCAGTGTTTTTTATAGCTAAGTAAGTTTCAACAGTGTACCTCCCTCACAGATTAGTTGTAAGGATCTCACGAATCCAGAGATGCGAAGTATTTGGATCTGCGCCAGACGCGTAACAAACACTCAGCATATATTTGATGCCCCACGACTGTTGTTTGACTGTGTCACTCATGGGCATTGTCATCGTGCTCCAAAACCAGCAATCAGGACACCACCACCACTCGGACTCTGCAAAGATGGGACACAGAGCCTGGTCTTATCTTTTACTTCTTGAGACCAAAACAGAAGAATTCTCCTGATTCTGGCGTGGTAAGCGCAAAGAAACCACCACTATCTATTCTTCCAGTGCCTGGTGTGGCAGGAACAGACCAAGCAGGAAGCCCACCTGAGACACTCTCCTTGATCCCAGATGTTTACAGGAGAGACTTCTCTTGGATGTAAATGTTTCCTTCCTGAGCCACTCCCACAATGCCTACACTTTCATTTTTTTTTAAAGATTTTATTTTTATTTATTTTTTAGAGAGAGGGGAAGGGAGGGAGAGAGGGAGAGAAACAGCAATGTATGGTTGCCTCTCACATGGCCCTCATGGGGACCTGGCCCGCAACCCAGGCATGTGCCCTGATTGGGAATCGAACCGGGACCCTCTGGTTCCCAGCCCGCGCTCAATCCACTGAGCTACACCAGCCAGGGCTACACTTTCATTTTCATTTGACTGCTGACCTGTATATTATTATATGTCATCTTGGTAAACACCAGAGCAGAAAAGAGAACTGGAGTAGGGGAAGAATTAGCTACCTGCCCTAAGGAAGTCACATCAGAAGTCTGAAATATTGAATATTAATTAGCTCTAGTTATTTTGTCCTCAGTCTTTGGGAAAACAAAGTAGCTGCTGATTCCACTTAAAAGGCCATCAGATGCTAGAGGTGATAGGGATTGTTGTCACCAACAACACCAGTGATTTCCTATTTTCTGTTGCATAGACCCCTTTTTCAGTGTGATGTCTGTGGACATCTTAAGTACATAACATAAAACATGTGGAATTCTTTTAAAATGTATTCAAATAGAGTGTAATTTATCTTTACTAGTGCATAAATGAAAAGATACACCAGTACGTCTAATAACCATTGTAATTTTAAAATTGCAATGAGCTTAAATGATTTTTGAAAGATCTATGGTATCTTAATATGATATAAAAACATCTGTGGCGAATCTTTTTACTGACGAAATCACAAGTATGGCTAAGACCTCTGTGGTTTATTATCGACATGAAACATGGAAAGCAATGCTCTACTTCAGTTGGAAGTTCATTAAAATTCAGTGGGTGTCATTCTCTGTCTGTGATTCCATTCTCCTTTTCCTCATCCCCACCGTGAATCCACAGCAGGCACCTTGGGGTCTCTGGGCCTCAGGTTGAGAACCTCCGGCCTGGGCCTCCATGATTATTTAACAGAAGTAGAAACTGAGGCCCCGTGCGTTAGAGGTTGCCCACGTTCATTTGTTAATTACAGGCAAGGCTGAATTTAGAACTAAAACATCTGGATTGCCAACCCATTGTCCATGGTCCCGTGCTATTCTGTCTGCCCTGAAGCCACTTCAGAGGGGGTGCGGAAAGATTGCTTTTCATTATTTTTAACGATTGAAGTGACTTCATTGCAAACTGAATATTTCTAAAGCCCTTGCAAAAATTGGGAACTTCAGCAGAAGAGAATTCAGTAGAAGTGTAGTTCAAAACATAAAAGATTATCTCAGGAGAAAAGGGATCAACCCTTTTCAGGTTTGACCTTTTTTTTTTTTTTCCAACTTAACTCTGAATTTTCACCTCACCAAGTTTAAATTAACTTTTTTTGTTTTGATCTGAAAACACTGAGTACAGCTAAATTCACCCAACTGAAAAGTTGCTTGAGCTTAGGGAAAAGAACCATTTGACTCTGCTAATTAACATACTTAATTTTGAGGTAATTTTTCCCATCAGATAGTGTTTCCTGTTTTTATTTTTCCTACTAATGTAGCCTTTTGCTTTATTCTCTTGGACACTCTTCATTTCTCCTGCTAATCTGGTCCAATAGTTTTATAATTGCTTGAGTGTTCTTTTTTATGAAATGTGTTGAATAAAAAAAGATTCAGAGCAGAGTATGAATTCTTATTTCACACAAGGAAAAGCATTTCAGGTCCTTGTAAATTCGCTAAAAGTTGAGTGTTGGACTTAAAGGATACATTCTCAGAGCGATTGTGTGGGGTTTTTTGTTTGTCTGTTTTTGTTTCAAAAGAACAATGTATAAACAGGAGCATCTCACGCTTAACTCATCCCCTGGCCATACTTAGTGACAAAATCCCCTCATCCACTGTGAATGGACCCTGAGTACAAGCCCCTGGTCCCTCAGGGTGTTTACAATGGGGACTAGGGTGTTCTTTATGTGATAGTATTTGCAAAAACAGCAGTATTAAATTTTTAATGATTTATTTTTATACATGCTTATAGTCTAACTTCTTGAATAAACTATATGATAACTAGTGATGGTGATAATTCTCAGAAAGCCCTTTTAAAAATGGCATTTTTTTTCTTTTGGCCTTACCTATAACTTTGCATTCTTTACAACTACCCAAGCACTGGAGAAGCTACTGGGAAAGACAGAGGCAATGAAAGAGCTGTGATAGGAAAACCAAAGCCCAGTGACAGGCCAGCAGTCTGCACAAAGGCAGTGCAGAGGGATGATGAGCAGTTGGTGAGGCAGGATGGAGGGAGTCATTGCCTAAATCCAGTTACTCGTCTGGAAAATGTGTTGAGATGTCTAGGACCGCCAGGCAGCTCAATCTACCGTGAGCTTAAATGTTGCAAGTGTTGGAATGAAGGATGCTTCCGAAGCAGCCATTACGGAGGTAAAGAGGACTGCTGGATGCATAAACATGTGACGGCTAGAATGCAGGGGGTGGCAGGAATATCGTTTCACCTTGCCTCTCTCACTTGTTTTCTTTTTGTTCCTTTTATCTCTAAACACACACTCGTTTCACTCCCAACTTCCTAAACAACAGAACACCATTCTGATGTGTGTGTGTGTGTGTGTGTGTGTGTGTTCTAAAATGCGCTCTTTTAGTAGATATAGTTTTCATTACTACTATTATGTTTATTACCTTACTATTTCCTATACTTTTTTCAATAAACACTATTTTTAAGGTCTACCCATGTTTCTTTGCACTCAGCCGACCCTCTGCTCTTCTTAGTTGTTGCATGTTGCTCAATGGTGTCCCTCCAACAATCTTTTCCTACCTCTTCTCTTAGCGAGGATGTGGTCCCCATCCCACCTCCTGTCCTGGCCACAGAAATGGTGCTGCAGTGAACATCCCTATATATGTGAGGTGTCTAAGCTTTGCACATAGGTGTGGCATGTCGTACTTTGCATTTGAAGCAAAGGTGTGCTTTTTCTGTGGGATACATTCATAGTCGTGATAAAGGCAAAGAGCATACGGGAAGGGGCCAAGGGGGTCGCTTTGGTTCAGCTGTGTTCCCAGCTCTCATATTGTTTAAAAGCCCTTCCCGCTCTGGATGATTGGGTACCTGCCAGAGCAGTGACTCCTCTTCGTGCCTGCAGGTATCGGGACACAGTGAAACTAAAGTGTGCTGGGAGCAGCTGTAAGCTGTAGTTCAACAGAAACTTTGACATTTCCTGTGGCTGGTGCTGTGGATGATTGCGTGCTCCCCCCAAATGTGACTGTATTTGGAGCCAGGGCCTTTGAGGAGATAATTAGTGTTGAATGAAGCCATGGGGTGGGGCCCTAATCCAACAGAACTGGGGTCCTTGTCAGAACAGGGAAAAACACTGGAGAGAGAGTGCTTACGTCTCACACAGAGAAGGGGTCCTCTGAGGCAGGACAAGAAGATAGCTGTCAATCAGCCAAGAAGAGAAACTTCTGCAGAAACCAACTCTGAGAACACGTTGATCTCAGACTTCTAGCCTGTAGAACTGTGGAAGAATACATTGCTGTCATCTAAGCCATCCGGTCTGCAGTATTTTATTATTGCACACCAGAAAGACCAATACAGCAGGAGCCTACCCCTTTGGGGGGCCACACCTCCAACCTGTAGGGTTCCATGTTGTGCTAACTGGAAGCACAAAATCCCCTAGGCTGAGGCAGAGTGATGGTAAGTGGGGCCACTCTGCTTCCTGCTTATGGTCCCCAGATCTCATTGAGATTGCACTGTGTAGAAACATTGCACTGTGTAGAAATCTTGGATTTTTAAAAACACTGTATTCTGAAGGATGCCATCCATTTTTTCAAAGTCTTCCCTCTGAGTTCATGTCTCAGCTGAGCCATTATAAGGTCATGAGAATAAGTCCCTTTGGATGGTCACCAAATCAAGGGCTGCATGCCATACCTGAGCTCTCTTGAATCACTGCTGGCAGTAATATTGCATCTGGCAAAGCAGCTGGGATCAGACCTTCTGCATAGCCAAGTCTACAGTGGCTTATAGTTATTCTCCAAGATTCATTCAGTTTCTGCGTGGGTCAGAGTGGCAAGATAAAGGAAAACATAAAGGAACCAACACGCCCATTTATGTTTTTAATGGCAACTATTCTCCCTGGATACAATATTGTTTTTCCATTCATTGTCTTGGCTGGTTGGGGGTTGGGAGAGGAGGGAGATTCTGCAGTTTTGGAAATTCTCACTTGGCCTTTTCTCTCTAATACCTGTTATCTGACAAGCTAGAGAACCAACGTGCTGGTGACAACAAATGCCAAGTGTATCAGATCCAATTGCCCTCTCAGGGACTAGGGAGATGACCTTTGATGGGTTTATGGACATACTGGGCTCACTGTCAGTGAGCTTTAACCATGTCCCTCACAGGCCCCTTTCTAACAGAAGGGGGTCTGTGAACTTCCTGATGCTCTAACCCTCTGCCACACACACTGCAGTCAGAGATCTGAGCAGCTCGTCCTCCCGGCTGTCGCGCCTCTACAGCCCTGGGCTATAAGAGCAAAATAAATTCTCCTCTAGATGTTTTTGAAATTAGTAATGCAATATGCATATGAAACATAAACATGAAAGTGATCATGCATGCATTCAGGGAGAAGAAAAAGATTAGCAAATATATATGCATTCAGTCTATCTTCATCCTAAGTTATTCTCAGGATGATATCAGCAGGTTCCAAAAATTGAGCTAGGTAGGGATTTGATGACTTCACCTGGGTAGAACTACAAATTGGGAGGACTAAAAAAAAATTGAGGGACAAAAATCAAATCATGAAAGAATAGTAGGTATGTAGACATGCATATTAACGGCAGTGGAGAACAAACAGAAAATACAAATGGAAAACCGAATAAATGATGATGGAGAGAAGGTGAGTAGACAAGGAGATGGCAGAGAGCCCCGAAGGTCACTATGAACAAAAAAGACAGTAGGAAACCATAGTTGGATTTGAAGACGAGGGTCTGAGTAATGTGACACCGAAGTCTCTGCTGATGAAAAGTTAATGTTATGTTTATTATGCCAGTTTTAGCCCTCTGAAGCAAACAAACATTCCCAAACCAAAATTTTAGACTAAAATGAATTCATGCATATTTCACACAGAGGACATGTTCCGGTATCGCACTTATGGAAGCCACTAGTGGTGGAAAGCTCCGCTGTGCTAGCGCCTTCACGCATGCACGCTAATTAACCTGAGATCCGGGAGGCCAGGCCTTAGTAAATTATTTTCCACAGAATGCCTCCCAACTTCAAGTCCAGCTGTTTTAATTCATGGCATGTGTTTTTCAACCCAGAGATTAAGGATATACCTCTCTTATGACTGATTTCCATTCATTTTTAAACCAATTTCAGTTGCGCTTGCTGCGTCCTGGGCACTGTAAGATTTGGTTTGCAGCGATGGGGAGCACAGATGCATCCCCAGTCCTCACACTTAAGTGTTTATGAACATCTATGTATTTATCGCTGCCGCAATAGGGATTACACATTCAGATTTACTGATATGTATAAAAAAAGTCATATATATTCAAATATACATCTATACATAAATCCTTGAGTCATCCTTGACTCCTGCTTTTTTATATACCTCACCTCTTATTCATCAGCCAGCACAGTCACCTTTACCTGCCAAAGACATCCTGACACAAACACTTTCTAATTCCTCCAACACTAACATTGCCATCCAAAGAGTCATCAGCTGCAATAACTTCCTAACGAGTTTGCCGTCTTCCGCTCTTGCTGGGCCTGCCTCTCCCCACAGCCTGTTCTGCAGGCAGCAGCGCGAATTCTAAGTCAGATCATGTCGCTCTTCTGATCACATCCCCCGTGGCTTTCCATCTCAATAGGAATAAATACCTGCTATGATTTAAAAGATGTCATGTCGTGTGTGATCCTGTCCCTGGGAACTCCATTTATTTCACTTTGTATAACTCTGCCCCTGCTCACTGCACTCCAGCCTCCCCGGCCTCCCAAGGCTCCTCAGCACAATCAGCTTGCTTTCACGGAGGGCGTTCTTGATTCAATTCCTTCAATAGACACGGGCTTACCGAGACCATTTATTTCTCCTTGTGTGGCTTTTGGTAATCAGGGTCTTTCAAGGAATTTTCCCATCTCATCTAAGTTATCAAATTGGCGTACATAGAGCAGTTAGTAGTATTCTTTTATGATTTCTTTAATGCCCACAGGATCAGCAGTAATGACCCCATTTTCATTTCTGATTTTAGTCATTGGTATCTCATTTCTTAATTTCTTCATTAGTCTGACTAGAGATGTATCGCTTTTATTGATCTTTTCAAAGCAACAACTTTCAATTTCATTGATTTTCTCCGTTGTTTTCCTGTTTTCAATTTCATTAATTTTTGCCCTAGTTTTTATTTCCTTTCTGTTTGTTTACACTTAAATGTCACTTCTTCAGTTTCTCAATGTAGAAGCTTAGCCTATAGATTTTACATTTTTTTTATTTTCCAATACAAGCATTTAACACTTAGAACTTCTCCCTAAGCTCTGCTTTAACAGTGTTTCAATAAAAATAAAGTTTTAAAAACCTGATACTTGTATTTTAATTTTTATTTAGTTCAAATTATTTTTTATTTCTCTAAGACTTTTCCTTTGACCCACAAGTTAATTAGAAATGCATTATTTAATTTCCTGCTACTTGGGGTTTTTCAGCTAACTTTTTGTAATTGATTTCTCCGTGCTTTGAGAACATACTTCCTATGATTTTTGTTCTCCAGTTTGTTAAGGCATGTTTTATGAAGCCTGTCCTGGTAAATGCCGCTCGTGATCTTGAAAAGAATATGTATTCTGCGTTTTGGTGGAATATTTTACAAATGTTAACTAGATCAAGATGATTGATAATGCTCCTTAAATCAACTTTATTTCTGATTTTCTGCCTGCTTAATCCATTGAATTCTGAGAGAGGTATATTGAAGTTTCCAAATAAAAAATGGGTTTTTCTATTTCTACTTTCAGTTTGAATATATATTCTAAGTGTGTTTTGACACTTTGATCGTGTACATACACATTTAGAATCTCAGAATATTGGCCTCTCTCATCAGCAACATCCCTTTCATCCCTGATCACTTTCCTCATTCCGAAGCCTACTTTGTCTTAAATTAATACAAATACTCCAGATTTCTTTGTATTTGTGCAAGAATTGTATAAGTTTTTCCACATTTTTATTTATTTGAGCTTTATATTTAAAGTGGGTTTCTTGGAGACAATATCTACTTGGGTCTTTTTCTGCTCTGTTCTGTTTTATTTTTATCCACTCTGCTAACCTCTGTCTTTCAATTGATGTATTTATCCCATTCACCTTTAAAGTAGTTACTGATGTAGTTGGATTAGTATCAACTACATTTTTAGCAATTTTCTATTTGTTGCATTCATTCTTTTTTTTCCTCCTTTTTTCTTCTGCTTCCTCTCATTTCAGTTGAGCATTTTATGTTTTCACTTTAACTGCTCTTTCGTCATATCACTTATACTTTAAAAATGTTCCTAGTGGTCACCCTAGTTTCCAATATACATTTTTAATGAATACACCTCTACTTTCATAAAATACTATACCACTTCTAGAGTAATGCAAGTACTCTATAACAAAATATCCCTGATGTTTCCCTCCTGTTCCTTATGACATCGCTGCCATTCACTTCACTTCTCCATACTTTTTATCACCCAATGTGTGGTTACTATTATTACTTTAAATAGTTATTCTTTATATCAACGAAGAATGAAAAATAAAATATGTTTATCTATGTCACTGTTTATCTTTTCTTTGACATTCTTCCTTTCATTAATCTAAGTTTCTATCCAGAGCATTTCCCTTCTCCCTCAAAAACCTCTTAACATTTCTTGCCAGGCAGATCTGCCAGCGGTGAGTTCTCTCAGATTTTGTTTTTCTGAGAAGTCTTTTTTTCTCCTTAACTTTTGACAAATAGTTTCACTATATAAGTAATTCTAGGTTGGTATTTATTCTGTTGTTGTTTTAACTCTTTTAATAGTTCGCTGTAGTTTTATTTATTTATTTTTGCTTCTGTTGTTTCTGATGAGAAGTCCTCTGTTATTCTTAGACTTTTTCTGCTCTACAAGTAAGTTTTTTTTCCTATTCATTTTTTTAAATATATTCTCTTTGTCTTAATTTTCTGTCATTTGAATATGACATGCCTACATATAGTTTTCAGTGATAGCCTGGTTGGTATTTGAGCTTCTTGAAACTGCTATTTGGTGCCTGTTTTTAATTTTGGAGTAATCTCAGCTATTATTATTTCAAATAATTTATCCTTATCTCATATTTTTCTTCTCCTTTAAGCATTCCAATTAAACTGTGTTTGTTACACATTTTTTAATTGCCCTGCAGCTTTTGGTTATTTTAATGTTTTTTCAAAATGGATGTTTCTTTGTATTTCATGTGAGACATTTCTATTTATGTATTTTTAAGTTCACTGATTCTTTCCTTGGTCATACAGAGTCTACTAATGCAGCCATAGAGGCATTCCTCATTTTTGTTATGCTGTGTTTTATTTCTAGCATTTTCTTTTGATTCTTAGAGTTTCCTCTTCTCTGCTTATATTACACATCTCTTCTCACTATATACATTTTCCAGGACAGCCCTTAACATATTATTTATCATGATTTTAAATTGCCTGTCTGGTAATTCCAGTTCTGTGTCATATCTAAGTCTGCTTCTGATATTTTTTTTATCTCTTCCTAGAGGATTTTTTCTTTCCTTTTGGCATTCTTTGTAAATGTTTTTTGTATTGCATTAAGAACTGAGGTCGATAGACCTTTGGAGTGAGGATCTATGTCAATCTGACTAGGGATTGGGTTGTGTTTAATGTTTGCTGGGACTATAATTATCAGAAGTTTCAAATTCCTGTAGTGTAAGTTGCTTTCTCTCTTCTTGACTTGGGTTTCTCTAAACACTGGTCCTCAGTAGAATATATGTCTTGCTGTAATGCACACTTAGCATACTTGAGATCTCTGTGTTTGGCGGTCATGTATGAGAGAGGGGATGATTTCTATAATCTGTTTTTTAGAGAGAGGAGAAGGGAGGGAGAAAGAGAGGGAGGAACAGCAGTGTATGGTTGCCTCTCACATGGCCCTCACTGGGGACCTGGCCTGCAACCCCAGCATGTGCCCTGACCGGGAATCAAACCGGGATCGTCTGGTTCCCAGCCCGTGCTCAATCCACTGAGCTACACCAGCCAGGGCGTGATTTCTATAATCTAATGATTAAAAATCAGTTTCTAGGGATCTATGTTTCAGAACTGTGACTTTCACAGTGTTTCTCTGGGATGAGACAGGAAAGCTAGAAAAGTCTAGAACGGGAAATATGCCCTTCCCCAGCTTGGCAAAGGCTTTGGTAAAGCCTTTTCCCCCAGCAAGTAGGACTTTATTATGGAGAACACACTGGGCATGTCTTATAATCTCTTTCCCACTCTTCCTACTTGGTCCATGAGGGGACATTACTAGGATCTTCACCGAAAGAACCTGGGGGTTTCCTGGAGCGACCCCATGAAACTCTGTTGGCTCCCCAAGACTTCAGCTCCCTGGGGCAGGTTTCTCATCTTGAGCCAGTCTAACCTTAGCTGCCAACATATCATGACTTTGACTTTGTGCATTCACTTCTCTCTCCAGATTTTGAAGTGGTGTCTTGCCCTGAAACCTCAGTTCTCTGAAAGAACAAGGGAAGCCATTGATTTTTCAGATTGTTTACCTTTGACTTGTTTTAAGGATAGGAGTGATGACAAAGCTCTTTGCATGCCGAAACCAAGATCCGAAGCCCTCAGAGTTTATGTACATGCATTTTCCCTCTCAAAGCTCCTCTGAGTTGTAGGGCAATTGCTTCATCTCAAGGAGGACCGGCAACTTTTTATCACAGATGGGGATCTTTTAATTTCAAAGAATTTAGTGACATGTAAGTTTATGACAAAAAAAATACTTGTGTTCTGAGTTCCATATTTCATCGGTAAGGTATTTTTATTACATTCCTCTCTTTGAGGATTAAAATAAATTGGCTGGAGTAGCTTGCTGTCAGTGAATAATCATTCATTTATTTATCAAACATTTATGAAGGATAGATGAGGGGCTGAGCATTGCATAAGATCCTGCAGGTAGCACAAGAAACAAAAGAGAATCCATGTTCTAAAAGGCCCTAGGATCGAGTGTGCAGGGCAGAAACCTAAACGCATCATTTAAAAGCTTCGAGATAAGTGGCAGAAGACTGGGTACAGTCAGAGCGTAAGGAAGGAAGAAGTTTGGAAAACCAAAGTTGCTTTCCCAAAAGAACTGATGTCTCTCCTTCCTATAAAAAAAAGTGTCTAAGACAGTGTCCTTCATACTTCGTCACAGAGCAAACTTGGTGTCTGGCACTAAAAACTCAGAGAAAATTTTTACACCTTGGACTGTTAGTGGAAGTACCACTCCTACTAGCCACTTAGTGCCAAGACAATAATCATTTCAGTTTTTTGTTACAACTCAAGGTCTATCTCAATTTAGAAATAGATGATTATGGTTCAAACGGGTCTTGAAAGGTCCAGGTGCACTGACACCTATTTTGAACAACTTTTCCAAAATGTATATGCTCACGTGACGTTTGCCCCTTTCACACAATAGACACCTTCAGAAGCTGTCCTGTTATTTCAGCGATGTCGCCATTACCCAAACCACTCCCAGACTGCTTTTCTTGGAGTTGCTTTCAGACCCGGCCGCACGATATTTTGCATATCTCTAATGGTAGAAAATCTTCATTATCTGAGATTGAGTGTGATTTCTAAACATAACCAAATGTCAAATTAAGCTAAAAATAGAATCTAAATGAATAGAATAAATTGTAGTCAAGTCCAGTTCACTTGAAAATAATAATGATTTCAACATGGCTCCTAAAACCATTTGTCTGGTACAAAACTTAAAGGGCATGGTTCAAAAAGCTTTATACAGTATCCTAAAAGGATTATTTTAGAGGTGATATTATTTGAATATCTATATTTAAGATTTTTAAAGCACGATCACTATAATGATATATCAAGTTTCAACTTGCATCCAAATTAAAAGTCCACCTTTCAGTGCACCATTGAAAGTTGCTAAGAATGGAGAGTTTAAATGTTTTTACAAAAACATGTTTAGCAAACTGCACCCAAATTGGGTAGGTCTTATTATTACTCTGAAAGCACAGATTTCCATCAAAATTGGTTCAAATACTTAAAAACAATGAAAATGTCATTCTTTCCTCTTAATAGGTAGTTGGTATTGGTCCCACATTCTTTCTTTTTCTTTAAATGTACCACAATTTTTAAGAAATCCATCAGCATCTACTGTGTGGGCAGAGCCACTCAAAGAGAAAATAAAGAAGAAAAAAGCATACCTTTAACATATGAGCAGATGACAAATACATGTCAATCAAGGCAAAGGTGACGATGGAGATGGGAAGGATGAAAATAGGTGCTTGTTCTCACTGCCATTTCTTTTCCCATGGAACCAAATTGCACTATGAAATCCCCAACAATGTTCACATTGCTTTGAAATTGTATCGCGTGGGTATCTCCGTGGCCAAGGCAATAAAGCGTGATGGATTTCCAGTCTCTAGGGCTTGAGGTAGGATAAATTTAGGAAACAATTGGGATGTAATTGAGATCTATACCAGGTGCTGAGGAACTTGACAGTGACCTCACTGATGGATGGGGAACAAGGGGGAGCCCACAGGTAACCACCTCAACACCAAATCTTCTGTGCATGTGCATGTGTGTTTTCCCCGCTTCAAATGAGAGCACAGCGGAGAGCGGGGAATCTGTGACTAAAGTCACCCATGGCACAACAAGACTCCCAGGTACCAGGATCTCTGTTCAATTCCTCATAAGTGATTTACTGTGGCACGACAGTTTAAACTGTACTTGCAGCTGAGTACTCTGGATAATGAAATAAGCGTTGAACTCTTTGTAACACTCCTGAAAAAGACAGTCATTCGAAAAGAAAAGCCTCTTGCTGCCAAATGCTATGTGTAATACCTAATATTTATTGAGAACTTACCGTACAGCAGGCGCTTATCTCATTTAATCCTCACAACCCCCTTTCGGCGTCAGCCCTAATCATATTAACCTTTTTTAATATCCACGAGTAAATTCCAGCACAGAGAATGTAATAACTTGCCCAATCTTTCACAGCTAACAAGTAGAGACACTGGAAGGGAAATGCAGGCAGGTGGAGTCCTGTGCCGAGTGATTAAGATAATTCAGCACAAAAAAAAAAAAAAAAAATACCAGGGAGCTGCAAGAATTGCAACATGTTCCCATGAAAGGTGTGCTTTTGACTCCATAAGTAACAGAAAGGGTTTTACTCTGTTTCAGTGTGTTTACAGGTGTAAGCAAAAGTGGGTCTGCATTAACCACGTCCTAGAGTGTAGCCTTCTTTCTTGGTTTGAAGGTGGGGACAGACCACTCCAGCCTTCTGGTCATTAGCAGCACGACGGCAAGGGATCCAGCTCCTCCTGATGAAATAATTTGCTGGGTTCAAAGATCAGAAATGTGAGGCAGTGCCTTCAAAGGCTGGAGTGCTGCATATTCCGGTCTGTCCTCCACTTCCCCTCCCTTCCCGCGTCTCTCTTTGATCTGAAGCTAAACATCAGAATCTGCCTTTTAAAAAGACTTAAAGTGCCTTTCAATTTCTCTCAGCTGCCTGAGGAGCAGCCACTTCTGCCTCTTTCATGAAAAAAAAATTTTCTCTCTAAAAATACCTTTGGCTTCCAATGTCCCCTGCAAAGAGATTGAAATAATTTATCTTGGAGTCTGAGAAGACAAAAGAAGGTAATTGCAGGGGTGAGCCATTACCTGCAGCAGGGGAGCAGGGGCGCGTCATTAGGCTCCTGCAAGGCAGTAACAGAGCAGCTCCTGCTCGTGGCTTTGCGGGAGAAGAGGTCAGGGCCACGCGGTCTCCTCTGGGCCCTTCACGTCCTTTCTGGGATCATGAACACTCACCGCATCAACACACACTCCTGGAGACGCCCCGGTGGTTTCCTTCTCCTGCGGTTCGCTCCTTCCTCCCACTAATGCGGTGAGTGCTAGGAGTAGAAAGTGCCTGACCGATTAATGTCCTCGTTCCTTAGCTAAAAATACACTCATTCATGGGGAAATGCATATAAAATCATAAATGTTTAATTGATGTTTTCAATTAATAGGGTAACATAAGAAAACTTACAAATCAAAACTGGACCATACGTGATGATGTACGTCTAAATGCACATGTACCTCAGCATACCCAGCTCATGGGAGGCTCTCGCTATAAATTCTGTTTATATATGAGTTAATAAATTAATTTGGATTTACGTTCCTTCTCACTGCAAAAAGTCTAGACTGTTCACGGGAACTCCATTTCTAAATACACACACACACACACACACATATACATATATATAGAGATATATTTTTTTTTTACCATGGACTATTGTTTTCCCAAGAACTGTGTCACGTTCAGGCCATTTTTTTAAAAATTCACTTAGGCACCGAAAACACCAATACGTCTGACACTAGCTGTGGCACACCGTCATTCACTGTAACCATTTATTCCTGAACCTCCTTGCTGGTTCTCTGCACACCCATCCAGTCCTGCCCAAACTCCTCGGTGCTTATTTTATTCCCTTCGTGGATGAGGCTGTAGTGGGTTTTCTGAGCTCCTTACCTCATTCTTTCCTGCAATACTTGTGTTCCCACAGAAACCCATAATAAACCTGAAATACTACATATTTTCAATAGTAATTTTTCTGACTAGTATTCACTTCAAGTCTTTCAGGCATGTCATTTAACCTCTGTGGGCCTCGGTTTCCTCATCTACACATTAGGGGCTGGGTGCCATGACACCCTTTCGGCCTCAGAGGGGTGTGGTGATGTTTCTACCACGTTTAGACGGCAGGATAACCTGAGCGCCCAGCTGTCATCTCCGAGGCTGTAACCAGGGGTCATTCCGGCGAAGTCCCAGCGGCTTCACTTTAATAAAGGAGCCACTTTGCCAATGCGGTACTTACTGCAGTCTGTATTTCTTGCTTTTTGTTTTAAAGGTGCCTTTGATTATACAAAACGAAGGTGAGCGAGGTACAGATAGGAAGGTCAGCGGGCTACTAAGCACTCTCAGGCAGAGTCACATCGAACTCTGAGTGAGAAGAACACAGGCTGCTGTGAGCTTGGCCTTTGAGGTCAACCTGAGGTCAGGGTCCTGCATGGTCACTTACAGTCCTTGGATGATCTTGGGCAAGTTCTAGGCACTGAATATGCCTTGTCTCTAAAAGGAGGAGGATGACAGCACCTATGTCACCATCCAAGGGATTTATATTAGGATTAAGTGAGGAAATAGATTAAAATAGCTGGTGAGCATTTAATAAACTGCTCTACTATACCAAGAGTATAGTAATAAACTATAGCTACTATTCTCATGAAAGATAACACTTAGAAATGTGCCTCTGGTCGTGTTGGAATGCACAATGGTCCAATACATTCCGATCTACTATCTGAATTTCTCCATGAATCTTATATGTTACAATATTTTTTACAGCCTACTCTGATGCCTTAGATCTAAATCTTTTTTCCTTACATGTGCTTTTGTGCTTTTTTATGTTTCCAGCTTTATTGTAACATAGAAGACCTATAACTTGTGTTATTTTAAAGTATACAATGTGGTGATTTGATACATTTTTTCCAAAATGATTACTACAACAAGGTTAGTTGACATCTGCATCACCTTGCATAATTACCCTTGTGTTGTTGTTTCAGTGAGAAGGTTTAAGATCTACTTTCTTAGTAAGTTTCAAGTATAAAATACAGTATTATTAACAGTGGGCAGCATATATTAGATTCCTCAGAACTGGAAATAAACTGGAAGTTTATTTCTTCCATGAAAGTAGATGAACAAAACTTGCTTATTACTATCATTATTGAGCGTGAATTCACTTATTCTCAATAAGTACACTTGATTTTGTTTCAATTTGAGGTTGATATAAATATTTCAAAATGAAATAGACATCCTATTAAAAAATAGGGAAAATTCTCATCTGTGTTTCAATGCATTTTCTAAAAATAAGCATGCAATACATGGTGATAATGGCATAAAACTTTTAAATAAATGTAATTTTCTCCCGTCTATTGCTTCCCTCTCCATTTCTCTAAGCTGAGTTACAGTCTGGGCGTGTGACCTTCAGGAGCTGGGGTAGGGCAGACGCTGTAAGGAAGCAGAGACTCAAGCTTCATGACCATGATTTTCTCTGTTCTGCCCAGAGGAAGCCAGCATATGATACTATCTGCCAATAATGCCAATGAATGATGAAGATGGTATTGATACAGAGGCTGCTAGTCCATATGTTGCCCTGCAGCTGTGAGAGTAACTTGTGGGATATGCCTTTCTAGGAGACCAGAATCAAAATTTTAAGAATCAAATATAAAACCTTGGAAACTAAAGAAAGAAAAGCAGAATTTCTGCCTGGAAGAATGTTAGAAAAACTGCAGTATATAATAGTGATATGGAACCAGATTTTGAACGAATAAGGGGCGGCGGAGAGGAAGAGAAGTTACAATTACAAAGCGTGACGTGCGTGTCAGGTCGTTTATGCCAGGTCACGTATGTTATCTCATTTCAGAACAACCAACCTTCCAGCTTTGGAAAGAACAAATCACCCCTTGAAAGGAGTTGAATAATTTTGGCCCAACATCACTGGCTGTTAAATTGTACAGGTGGAGTGAAAATGGGCTGAAAGCCTGTGATTTCCCCTAAGTGGGCGTCAAAGCAGGAGGTGAGCGAGAGGAGGCAGTGAGTAAAGACCATTATAAAAATTCTGTAGCAAAAAATTATATATAAGGTGATTGATTCCCAGGGTCAGGAGTTTTAGTTAACAACAATTACTGAGTATCGGGTATGTACTTTAACCTGCACTTATGTTCCAGAGAAAGAAAATGAGAGGACTTTTATTACTTTTAGACTTTGTGGCGCTTGCATTCTAAGTTTGCACATAAAGTCGCAACAGAACACGGCTATAATGTTAGAGTCTGTGTGCAAATTACTATAGAACCACGGTGGAGAGGAATTAGAATTCTACTTGTGGGATCCTGAAATAATTTACTGCGGCAGCCAGTATTTGACATAAATGTTGAAGAATGACTGACAATTTGAACAGATGTAGAAAGACGATAACATCACAACAGAATATAAAAACATGAGCTTAACAGGGCAAGATATTTTCAGAGCAAAATATAGTATAGAAAGAGTAAGGTAAGTAGGGGATCAAGAGAAGGTCAAGAGGTGAAAGGGGCCCTGGCCGGGGTGACTTGCTTGATTGGAGTGCTGTCCTTTACACCAAGAGTTTGCGGGTTCAACTCCCAGTCAGGACACATACCTCGGCTGCGGGTTTGATTCCAGTCGGGGCTCGTACAGGAGACAACTGATTGATGTTTTTCTCTCTTTCTCTTCCTTCTTCTCTGTCTAAAAGCAATGAAAAAAATGTCCTTGGGTGAGGATTAAAAGGAGAAAGATGAAATGGTAACAAGGAGTTGGAGGTGGATGGAAGTAGCAGAATGAGTAACCCATGACTCTGAACTATGACTGAGGGGCAGAGAGACCAGTTTGAAGGTTGTTAAAAGGACTTTTCTACATTATGATAAAATCCTGAGCTAGATAAATAATCATGGAAATTAAGAGGAAAAGATAGAAACATTTTAAAAAGCAAAATCATCTGATCTCTGGTGGCAGATCAAATAGTGCATCTGAGGAAGCCAGAAAGGGCAAGATGACTCAAAAGTTACTGGGGAAGAGTGATACCACCTGATTTAGGAAATGGGAGAAATGTTCCAAACATTTGAATGTAGGACATTTGACTGGAGATGCCTGGTAGAAAGTCTGAAACGGAGTTCAGAGAATAACACACGGACTGAGGACCTTTCAGACACTGTTGAATTCCAAAAGAGCAAACCTCGGATAAAATTAAGGATACCACTTAAGTAGTGTCTTCCATGGCCTCTTACTCATGGTGGAAGAGGCAGGTCATTCACTAGTATAGAGGAGAGGTACATTCATGAAGGAAACTGTGATGGCCTTTGTTTTTGGAGAAAAAAGTCCAGAAGCTGGTGAGGCCAGATACAGAGGAGGGTCAAAACACAAGGGTTAGTTTTAGAAATGAAGAGGAGTGCTCATTTTTTATAAGACAACATAAATGGTATTATAGATATATGAAGAAGAAGATGAAGGAGGAGGAGGAGAGGAAGAAGAGGAAGAAGGAGAAGAAGAGGAAGAAGACAGAGAAGAAAAAGAAAAAGAAGAAAAATAGATAGGCAGACAGATGGATGAGGGGAAAGTTGATCACAACTGATGCTTCTGAATTACAAAATGAAGCAAATAGACTTCGGATGATTATGATGTGTCCATGTGACAAATATACCAATTATAACAAATGTATCACTCTGAGAGGGAACACTGATAATGGGGGAAGCCATGCATGTGTAGGGTCGGGGGTACATGGCAAATCTCAATATCTTCCCCTCAATTTTGCTGTGAAGCTTAAACTGCTCTGAAAATATGGTCTTATTTTTTTCTTAATTTATAGATTGTATTTATTTATTTTTAGAGAGAGGGGAAGGGAGGGAGGAGGAAGGAGAAAAACATCAATGTGTGGTTGCCTCTAGCACACCCCCTACTGGGGACCTGGCCTGCAAACCAGGCATGTGCCCTAAGAGGGAATGGAACCAGCAACCCTTCAGTTCACAGGCCAGCACTCAATCCACTAAAATCAGCAGCCAAGTATGTGATTGGAAGTACAATTAAAGTGATAAAATTTAAGACCTACAAAAGTGTGAAAGTATTAAAATCAACAACCCAAAATAGATGTATTCCATTCCTGCAGAATGGAAGGAAAATGGACTTTTAGATTAAAATAACTTGTGCTCTAAACCCTAACTCTTCTTCTTAATTAGTCATAGGACTTTGGACAAGTGATTTAACCTCTCTGCACTGCATAATAATATCCATCTTACAAGGTGTTATTATGAGAATGAAGAAGATGATATGCATAATCTATCTTAAAATTCCTGGAAAATTATCAATAATTAACAGACAATATTCTCAGTTATTGTAGCACCCATACTATACCACATTCCCAGTGCCTAAATTAATATTCTGTGGATCTCTACTTGCATTTTTTATTACAGCTGGCATCTTTCTGGACCCTGAAGGAAAAGGGTGATGGCGAGGAAACCACTTCCGCCACCTCGTTATTGTTACAATGGGCCAAGTTACAGTGAAGCTCAATTTAACGTAGAAAGTATGGATAGGAGCACATGTCAGAGCTTGATTGCAGTCTGGGAAGAGGAAGAGTGCCCTGGGGCCGCGAGACAGTCTCGCTGAGTGGAAGGTTAAGTCACAAGGGAAACGAAACTGTTAGGAAGGTCACAGCATCAGTGACTGTTCCTAGGCTTACTTCCTCTGCCCACGTTAATCAGCAGATCATGTTGCAAAATGGAAGAGAAGACACCGTGTAGGCTCAGACTGCCGGGACGAAGCTTAGACTTCGTTTTCAACGCACAATGGTTAAGTCTATCATTTTCATCAATGTTTGATGAATCAAATTAAACTGAATGCTTTCAATGTGCTACACTCAGTCCTAGGTACCAGGTTAAGTACAAAGTAGCTGATCTCTGCCGTAAGCAGCTTTGAGTGCAATGTAGTTACAGACGAAAGAGAGAAAAACTCTAAAAAGTAGAGGTGTGTAACTAACGCTAATATACAATATACTACAACTAAAAACAATGATAGGCAATACTTCTTAACGAGCTCTACGTTCCGTCACTGTTAGACACTTTGGGTCTTTCTAAGCATTTACTGTTCACAACCACCACAAACTACAAATCGTCATTTTGGTTTTAATGACGATGAATGTGTATGAAAAGCAGTAGGCTGGATCTCAGATGCACAGGACTCTTATCAAAATAACTGACCAAGGAAGTGTTTATAATCAAATATCACAAACATTAGAAATATTATTTTGAATAAACAGACAACTGAAATTGTTTGCCAGTGCAGTTCAAAACTGTACAGGAGTACAGGATAGTCCTAGTTTTAATAACCCCTGGAACAAGGAATTTACTTATTTATGGATTCATAAAAATGTGTTTATACCACCAGTAATTTAAAATAATGATGCTACATACCACAGCTATTATTGTAATACATAATTTAGTAGACCAATAATTAAATAACACTTCAAGTTATTTTAATACTTCTGTTATGTATTTCTAAAATGAATTACCTTATATCATAAAAGCCTCACTTTTCTTCATTATTTGAAACATTTTTCTGAGATGAGGATTTCCAATGAGCATGTTATCGTAAAAATGCACTCTAAATTTCTCCTATTCTCTTCTTCTATGGCCTGGGTATTAAGCAAACAATAGTAATATATAAAAGCAAGACTGTCTTCCCACAGTGCAGTCAATTCAAGGTCATGTTCCATTAGTGATTAGCAAAGTTCCTTTTTCATCGTGTTCAGATGAAGAGGGAGTTGGTTTGGGCCATGTCCGTAGCAGGGATCAAGTCCGATCATGGAAATGAATACAGTGGCAAGTCTTCCCACAGCATGACCATTCAAAGCAGAGTTAGTGCTATAATGATTCCCTCATAAATATTAATACACTCATTAGCCCACTCTGGCAATGGGTGCTCTTCATGCCTGAGTCGTATCCTACCCCATAAAAGAAAAAGAAAATGTCAGTAGGTGAGTCTGTGCTTGACAGTCCACTGTCCACCGAGGAGTCCTTCTTCACGGACTTTGCCGATGTTTAGGGAAAAAGTTTGGGAAGCAGCAAATGTAAAGGAAGCAGTTTAGTTACCAACAAGAAGCTTCTGGGACCATACACAGGATAATGTAGTTATTTAGACTCCTAATGTCTAACCTAAAATAATAAAAATGTGATCTATTTTGTACAAATTCAAGTAATAAACCAAAAGTTAGTATAAAGTCAAAATAAATTAAGAACGAATAGGGAAAATGGGAAGGTAGGAAGGGATGAAGGAAGGGAGATGGAACAGAGACATGGACGAAGGAGGTGATCCAGGTAAGGCAGGCAACCTCTCCAATCACGGTCTGTGAGTAGGCGGTGGACCTGCGCTCCCTTAGGGCGGGCCCCTAATTGTTTCTGTCAAGGCCCCAGTGAAAGCTTGGGCAATGTAATGATGTCAATATGGAAGTCTCCGCATTTCTTCTTACCTCTTCCTCCGTACTGTGAGCTCTGCAGCAAGCAGCACTTCTGGTGAAGACAAGGAAAGTGTGCGGGCACCAGAGCATGTTCGTCCAACAAAACAAGGTTCTGCAGAGGGCTGGGTGTGGGGTGCAAAGGAAAGGCCGGAATCAAGGATAAACTTCATTTTTGAGAATCTAAGTGACTAGAGTGAGGGGGGGGTGGAGTTGGAAAATGAGAAAAACCATGATGTCTGTTTTAGAGAGATCAATCAGACAGACCTGGGGATAAAGATTAGAAAATTCATCTACCCAAAGATTTTTTTAAAAATCAGATTCAGTTTAATCTATCACAAATATCTCAGACATGACACAAAAATGAATATAGATTAATTACTAAATTATGAATAATCCTTCCACCAAGGGTAATAAAGACAATAGATTGAACCTTGTGTTTGGAAGAATTCTTCCTAAAATAAAACAGAATAATTAGATCAAACCATAACTGGAAACTATCTCAATTTAAAAAATGACCATCGCTGGCCAGTATGGCTCAGTGGGTTGGGCATCACCCCACAAACCTAAAGGTCACGGGTTTGATTCCCAGTCAGGGCACAAGCCTGGGTTGTGGGTTTGGTCCCGGTCAGGGTGCATGCAGGAGGCAACCAATTGATGTTTCTCTCTCACATCAATGTTTCTCTTTCTCTCTTTCTTCCTCTCTTCTCCTCTCTCTAGAATTAATAAAAGAAAATAAATGTTTAAATGACCAACTAAGCAAAACATGCATTAAAGCCATTTTTGAAAAATAATTAGTAAAAAGGAATCTCTTCTGCTGACACAGCCTTGAAAGTGTTTTAAATTAAAAGCATAAAGAAAACATCATGGCAGTATTAAGGTAGCAAAAAAAGGCTTCTTACAAGAACATGGATCTGCTAGTTTCATCCGCAACTGTTCTTCCTACAGTTTTTTCCTTTTCCCTGTCTTACATTCTTTTGGTTATTCTGTAAGAGCTTAGAAAACACAAATCAGCCATTCTTCCCCAGAAACGCTTTTGCCTGTGTGTTCTGCCCTTACAATTACTTCCTCCTAAGTGGTGATGAAAGAGAAACTGCTCTGATGTCAGAAAGAAAGAGGAATTGGGGGCAGAAAATGTGCCTCAGACATATCACCCAGGTGCAGGCAGCATCCGCGTCCTGTGTCTGTGAGCTGACTCCTTTCCATCACTGATACATCGCACACCTATAGTCAGTGCACACTGGAAGGTAAAGCATCTCCTCCTCCCGGAAGATGAAATGGGCTCCCAACTCCCTCTCATGCTAAGTGACGCTTCTGAAACCCTCAATTCTTGGGAGGGAACCTGGGGAAAAGAAGGGTGAAGTGAAAGGATTGCTTTGGAGCACTTTGGAGAGACTTACAATAATCCAGAAGTTAACATTTCAAAGACACGCCTTCCCAGTGATGGTATACAATGCTTGCTCATCATTTGTGGCAGAGCCCGGAGCTCCAGCTTAGAGGTATTGCATCGCTGGTAGGTGGTGAGCAACTGCAAAACAGGTGGGTGGGGGCGGGGATACTCAACAGTGGCAATTGCCAAAAATCCTTGATGCTCATAAGTGTCTCTTCACTTAGCACACAGCAGCTGGGCTCCGCATGCCTGGATGGGAAGCTGGTCTCTGCCCCTTTCTCCCAGTGTGAGCTGAGCAAGTGATGAGCTCTCCCGCCCAGCTCCCTCATCTGTAAAATGAGGGTGGTCACAATACCGACCACAAAGGGGATGATAGGAGATTTAGACCAATACATGTTAGGTAACATTAAGTGTTAATATATGTTAAGCGGCAAAAACTGAGGGCTTATTAGATAAATCTATTATATCACTAATAGGTGCCAAAGGCAGAACTAGACGTCAGAGACACAGAGATGAACAAAGCTGAGGGAGAAGGCGTGCCCGACACGGTGTTTATACATACTCACTTCTCTGTGTCTGCTTTCTACACTCCAAGAGCCAGCGATCACAAAGTGAGCCATGTAAGGCAGCTCATATTTATTAGCTCATGTGTCTGCCTTGGCAGGTTTGTCGGTTTCTACCTTCACAAGACCAAAGTCAAGTTGCCACCTGGCTGGGTGGGTGCCTATCAGGAGGTTCTCTGGAGAATCTGCTCCAGACATTCAGGCTGTTGACAGAATTCAGTCCCTTGCGGTTTGACACTGGGATCTCTGTGTCATTGCTTGCTGGTGGCTGGAGTCATTCTCTGCCTCAGCGGCCACTGCCTTCCTGGGCTTGTGGCCGTTTTCCTCTGTCATTAAGGACTCCAGTCTCCCCACTGGCCCCTTCTGCTGCATCTCTCTGATGTCTCGTCTTCCTTCCACTGGACATGGTTCTCTGCTTCTCAGGGTCACACAAGCCTTCTCATTTAAAACCTGCCATCTAAACTTTAATCTATCCCCAAAGTCCCTTCACAGCAGTACCCAGATTAGCATCTAGTTGAATAAGTAGGGGACAATAATCTTAGGGGCCATCTTTAGTATTTTGCCTACTGCACACCACCTGTTGCTAAAAAAAATAAAATAAAAATGACTCCTTTCTCCCATAAACCTCCCTGCTTGTTCTTTCTCAGTCCCATGTTGAATCTGAAGCTTAGCATCACCAGTTCAACAATATAAGCATGGCCAGAGGACTGAGGGAATGGAGGAGGAAGGGTAGCCATAGGTCTATACAGCAATTCTCCTGTAGATAATGTTGTAAATCAGTGCACCTGCGCCGAGTTCTGGCTCAGAGAGCCGCAGCCGCGGCTGCGCTCACACCTGAGGCACCAGAGAAAGGACCAACCACCCCTGACAGCGTCTCAACTCTCATTCCTCTACCAGCTTCAGGGTGTTTGAAGAGCTACTTACAGTTAAAATGAGGAGTATGATTTCCACCTGTAGGTGATGAATAAAAAAACACATCTCTGAACATAGATGAAGCCATTAGGGAAACAATAAGGTAGTTTAGAAAACCCAAGATGTACATTCTAAATCCAATTCAACTCACTGATATTTTAACCAATTTTCTTTCTAATTTATATATGTTATATTTCACTCTCCCCACGATCCCATGTATTCAGTTTTGTGATTATTGAAAAATGCCTTGGATATTCTCATCTGTAAACTAAGAAAACCGGATTCACCCAGGGGAGAGCAAATAGCATGCCTGGGTCTACAGTCCCCTCCCATGGCCATGGCAATGGTACTGTTTCTTGTTGGACATGCAGCAGCTTCGAAATATCAGCTGAACTGCAGTTTACTATGAGGAATAAATGAAGTCATGGCTGTAAAGGACCACACGTGGTGCCGGCACAGAAGAGCAACAGCCTCCACCAATCACAGACAGAACTTACTCAGGGATGGAAAACCGTTTGTCTTTTGCGTGCCACCTGGAATGAGTGGTTTAGGGTGGCTCAGAAGACTTCTGCAAAACGAGTGTGTGGTTTGGATGGGAAGACGAGAGGAAAAGCAGTCATAGCAATTCCGGCATTAGTTGTTTTCTGCAAGGAACCTCATGCCGCCTCCCACAGTTGGAACGGGAAAGTCAGATTTTCTGAAGTGTAAGTTAAATGGAGAGCAAACATCAAATGTAGCGAAATCCATAAAAATGCTGAAAACATAGTAATAAAAAATCTAGCAGCAATAAATTTTGTTAATGAGGCAGAACCAATAGTTGGCTTTAATGGAAGCATCTGAGCCTGTTGTGAGCTGGTTTTATAAGCAAAATACAGATGATTTTCTACTCTAAGGTGGCCTATTAAAATGTCTTTGTAAGGAAAGTGTGCAGGTATTTGGATGTCTTTCAGCGTCATTCCTCATTTATTATCTGTTGTGGAGCGCCAACTATGGTACTGGCCTCAACGACAGGGAATTTACCCCCGATGAGACAGCAATTACGTTGCAAGCAGTGAGTCTCCCGGGGTGGTATCTGGACCAGCAATGTCAGCTGCCCCAGGGACCTTGTTAGACAGGTTAAGTCCACAGCCGCACCCCAGACCTGCTGAAGCAGGAAGACGGGGGTGAGGTCCGAGATCTCTGATGTTCAACAAGCCTCCCGGGTGATTTCATCACATGTTAAAGTTGAATGATTGTATCAGTAAAAACACCTTGAACTTCACCTACTTGTACCTACCTACAATGTAGTTTGTTGTTTTGTGCACGTGAAACCCATTGCAATAAATTCCTAAGTAACGATAATCATGCATGAGCTTTAGGCCATAGGGCAAGTATCCAAGAACCATTTAAAAACTCAAATATTCCTGTTTTTATCACAAGTGATAGTTGTTCTGTATTTCTGCTGTTATATATTATTTTCTGGATACTAAAAAAAGAGTTTTGTTTGAAGACGCTCAATCCAATTGTGCCAGACATACCTATTTGTTAAGAGTTCATTGTGGAAGGTTAGATGCAGGCCAGGAAGATGAATCTGTTCTGTGAGGAGTTTGCAGATTCAGGGTCTTACAGCAGTGGAGAGGTAGGAGAGGTACTCCGAATATCTCTCAGACTTACCAATAATTTTTTTCAGGTGTCACTTCTTCTAACTCCTGGAACAAACAGTGCCAAAGCATCGGAGGGTAAAAATGTAGGGCTCAAAGAATCATAAATTTTTCTTTCTTTCTTTCTAATTTTAATTATATTTCTTTCTTCCCAGCCTTCTGATTTACTTCTGATCTGAAAGCATGAACTGCTGATTTATGGCATAGACGGTTTCTTCTGTCTCATAATAAAAACACAAGTAAAGTTACATATTTTTGAGCACCGTGACTATTCTTTGCCACACCATGAGTACTAATACAGGTGTATGTGGGTCAGGGCAGACCTCTGAGCAAAGCTGGGGGCTGGGTTCCTTTCACTTTCAAATCCACAGTTCCATAACCTTCATGATACGGGACCCATGCAATCATTCAGACATATGGCAAATGTATAGAGGTGCATGCATAATTAATAGACAACTGAAGGCTTGGATATAAATTGTTAAAGCTGATGGTAGGAAGGGCAGCCTTGGGGCATGATGGTATTTGTGCTGCTTGCCTGATAATTGTGCACCACTCAGAAGAGCCCAGTAATTTTGTAATTAACGCTTGATACACATTGCCTTTAATTACACATGCAGCCTTGCTTGGAAGAATTTGTGTGTAAGTGTGAGTGTGTGCATACGTGCGTCTGTGCAGAGCTAGTGTTCCAGCGAAAGAGTATACTTTTCCCTGAAAAAGTACCTGGCTGATTTAGTTCAAATTTCCTGCTTAATATGAGAGAGTTGGAAAGAAAAAGGAGATACTAGCTTGGCCAAAATATTGTGCCTATATGAGATACATACATATGGTAGAAAACTGGAAAACATACATGTGATAGAAAACATTCATGTATATAAATAGAAGACCAGAAAAACCGTGGAAATGGGAAAATAATTTTTCTAAAAATATCCCACAGGAAATAAATCTAAATAGTCAATAAACAGTTGAGAAGGCTTTCAACCTTCATATAAATTAGGGAAATATAAATTTCCCTAATTTCCACAATACAACACCATTACATATAGGGTTGCTGTATTAGCCAATAAATACACAGGATGCTCTATTAAATTTGAATTTCAAATGAACAATGAATATTATTTTAGTATATGTACTTCCTATGTAATCTTTGGTATATAGTTATACTGCATAGTTATTCTTTTTTATCAAAGATTCAAATGTAATTGCTTTCTATCTTCTATTTATCACCCTAATTAATTGCACACTCATCAGAAGGGCACAAATTGAAATGTCTGATAATACAAAGACAAGAGTTTGGACTAACTACAATCCCTGACTACAGGTAAGGCATATAAATCAGTACAATTCACTTTGGAAAGCAAAGTTTGCACTACCTCCCAAAAGTAAAAATAAACTTACCCTGTGGTCCAACATGTCTCCATCGAACATACGAGTACACACCTTAGAGAAATGTATTTGTATAATTAGGACCTATATACCAACATGCCTGTGTCTGTATTGAGAACCAAAGGAAAACATAGATGCACTACCCAATGTCCATTTCTAGCGTAATGATAAATATGAGTATATTTATATGACAGAATGCTACACAGCAATAAAAATTAAGGACAATGATTAACCATAGGATAAAAGGAGATTGTTATATGAAAGAAACAAAAGATGATTGGGGGGTGTTATCTAATAATGTTCAGCTCCTCAAACTGTCTGTAGGTTATATCCTAGCATAGTGTACTTTAAAAACTTGCCCCACAACATGGTGTACTCTTAGTATGCGAACTTCATCTCGACCTTTTCCATCCAGACGTGGCATAGCAAAAGGGCCTATTAAAGTGTTGGTCAAAAAGTGAATAGTTTTCTCCATCAGAGACTCCCAGGTGTGAAGTAAAATTGCAGATACATTTATAAGACCCAGGAGTCATGAGGAATCCCAGCTGACATGAATAAGTAACTTGGAACAGTTGTATTTAGGACAAAGAGGTGACCCGGGTGCAGTAACAGAAGTATCTATGAAAGAAAGTGTTGGTCATTGGCCAGAACCCTGATCAAGCCTCCTGACCTGTTTTGGTCTCTGTAATTTTCTTTTTTTTTTTTAAGATTTTATTTATTTATTTTTAGAGAGAGGGGAAGGGAGGGAGAGAAACAGCAATGTATGGTTGCCTCTCACATGGCCCTCACTGGGGACCTGGCCCACAACCCAGGCATGTACCCTGACTGGGAATCGAACCGGCACCCTTTGGTTCCCAGCCCACGCTCAGTCCACTGAGCTACACCAGCCAGGGCTGGTCTCTGTAATTTTCAATGGTCAATGTCAAACTGAAGAATGTCTACAGGAAAATCCTATCTATGTCATTTAGTTAAACAACAGAAAATAAATTCCTGGAAGGAAAGTCCATGACCTCCTAATTTCCTGGTGTTGTCTATGAAAGAACCTGACTGGTGGGTCATGGCTCCCAATGACCAGCCCCAGCCCAGCAATGTGTGTGAGTCTGGTAACTGTTCACGGCACAACCAGCCCTACGGTCCAGACAGAGGAGCTGCTAGGCATTGAGACCACCTCCACCAGCAGGGAAGAGAGGAAATAACTCGTGACTTCCTAACGCACAGTGTCAAAGCAACATGGCTGCGGATTATTTTGGAAAAAACAACCAGGAGAGGCCAGCTAGAAGTGCAGTATACTCCAAAGCAGCTATTTGTTCTGTCAAACTACTTCATATTAACTTGGAATCCAAGGCTAAAATCTCAAATGCCAAAGGTTCTCTGAATCCAACCACAACTACAAACATTCTGTTTGCAGGTTGAAGATAAGGGTTGCACATTTATATTTCCAGATACTCTCGTACAAGGAGACCAGAGTACATGGCAGTCTCCATCCATTCTATAGCATGTCTACACGTATTAAAATTAAGTTAAACTCGACTCCCACCTACACTGTGTTCCTCCCTTTAAAACAGCCCACCTACAATATCCCATGCACACAGCGAAGTCTTCGCTCCGGCCCCCCAGAAGGAAAACAGGGTGTTCCCCTCTCCAACAGCTCTCCACAGTGCTCCTGGGACCATCACTCTCACTTGGGAAGAATACAGAAAATAATTGGTCAGGAATTGTTCATTATCAAAGTTTTTAAATGATGCAGGTTTAAAAAATCATAATACTCGTTCTGCTAATTTTTATTTCAAAGATCTTCCGAGACTCAAAAACTTAAAAAGTTTGTGTCATCTTTGCAGCCACGTGCCTGGCATCCTCATCTGATTCCACAGTAGAAATGAAGACAACCCTTTATGTCTGTTAGAGAGACACGGCTGAGCACATTTGCCGAAGTGTTCCCGCCCCTTTCTGTCTGCATGCAAGGCCACTTCTGGACACGGTTGCCATGGAGAGGGTTTGGCTGTAATGCTCCTGAGTGGTCACTTCTGAGAAAAGATTTCACCGTGTGCCTTCGCCCAGTTAGAGGTAAGCAAGGGCGACACCTGGAACCCCAGATGTTCACGAACCTTCCAGCTATTAGAGACCTCTCCCTGAGAGAGAACCATGCATATCTTATATTTTCATCATCATCCTCCAATTTTTCTCTTCTCCACCTAAGACTCACTCTGCTTCACAGGAGAATGCCACCTGTACCAGTTCCAGTAGGTTTAGTATTTATTTTATTTATTTTTATTATTGGGAAGCAGCCCGAGTGCTCATCAATAGACAAGTGGATAAAAAAGCTGTCGTCCATGTACACAGCGGAATACTACTCAGACATTAAAAAAGAAACAAAAATCTTATCTTTTGCGACAGCACCGATGGACCTGGAGAACATTATGCTAGGTGAAATAAGCCTGTCAGAGAAAGACAAATACCGTATGATTTTGCTTATATGTGGAATCTAATGAACAAAATAAACAAAATAGAAACAGACTCACAGAGAAGAGAATGACAGCTGTCAGAGGGAAGGGGGTTGTTGGATAGGTGAAAAGTGTGAAAGGATTAAGTTAAAAAAAAAACCACAGAAACTCACAGACACAGACAACAGAATGGTGATTACCGTAGGGGAGCAGAGGGCAGGAGGTAGAAGAGGGTAAAGGAGAGATAAATGGTGATGGAAGGAGACTTGCCATTGGGTGATGAACACACGATACAATATATACAGATGATGCACAGTATTGCAGAACTGTACACTTGAAAGCTATACAATTTTATTAACCAATGCCACCCCATAATTCCAGTAGATTTAGAATCTCCTCACCAATAGGCCCCTGTCCTGCCAGACAACCACCCAGGAATGCTTACAGCTCCCAGATGCACAAATGACATTTGTGTCAGGTGACAGTAGATCACACCTGCTTCAGAGGAACTCTTCAGAAAGCCTCGGAAGAACACTGCCATCAGCTGGGTCACCTCAGAGTTCAGGTTGCACCAGTGCTCAGAGATCAATGCAAACACAGAAGGCCAGCATCTGCAGAAAGAAGGTGGACCACCTGAACTTAGTGGAAGTTGCAATAGTCTAAGCCCAGTTTACCGAGTACTGAGAGTCCACTGGGCATCTACGATGTGCCCACACTCAGGGAAAGGGAAGTCTAAAGCACACTCCCTCCCCTCCTAAATTTTTATATCTGTTTGGAGAGATTAGCCTAAGCGTATCAGAATGACGGTAAAGTTCTTCCATTGCATGACGCCACCTCTCAACTCTAGGGGTTTCAGGAAAGAAATGAAAGCTGTTACAGCCTCCCAATAGCAGAACCAGTCTGGGGTCCTACCTCCCCCAACGCCAGCTTCCTAAAGAGTGTGGGACACCACAGTCACAAAGGGCAGACCTACATGCTTGGGGCCTGCGCATGGGAAACAGCCTCGGGCAGCCCAGGTATCACGTGAACAGGGCATTGCTAGGGACCTGTCCCCAGACCAGCGTATCAAGCTTCACAGGGGAAGGCCTCTTTCCACTTAGGATTCTTCTAGACTCCCTCCAGGAGTCAGGAAAAAGAGAGATGGAATGGACCTCACTCTTGCTCTTCCAGGCGCATCCCTCCCAAGCCCCCTGCACACACCTTTGCCACGTTCACATTCTACGTACCTGAGGCAACATAGCTCAAGCTCCACACTGAACAAAATCGTCAAATACTCCGTCCTTCGGGGCTCATCAGCCTCAGGTTCTGTAAGGTGAGCATCGCACCAGCAGCAGATAAATCAAACAAACTGACTAAAATCAGTGGAGCCAGGAAGCAAATACCCAGCTTTTGTGAATTAAATTCAGAATCTTCCTTGACATCTGAGGTTTGCTATCTTTCAGCAGAGATGACAGCGCAGAAGCTGCTCTCCCAGGGCCGATTTGAATGTAAAACGATTCAGGGCACCATTTACATATCACAGACACATCAGCCTGGCAAGCTCCTTGCTTAGCAAAGAAAATACAGCTAAAGAGAGGCTTCGGGATCCGGCCCAACACTTCAGTTAGTACCCTAAGTGCTAGTTGGTTAACTAAGCAATGTCATGCCTCCAAAGGGCTAAGGGAAGGGGCAGAGATCAGTGAAGAGCTGTTTTTCTCTTGCTTTTCTCCACTTAACACTTCTCACCATGAGACAATGCTCTGAGCAACCAGAAGCAACCGATTGTGCAAATTATTTTCTTTCAAACATCAAAGTGGTGTTGAGTCGAGAGGAGGAGGTAGAACTAGAAACAAGATCAAAATACACAGATGTGGTTTCATGATGTGAGATAAAACAGCTCTAACCGCCACCTAAAAGTCAAGTTAGGCTTGCCCCAAAATAGGGCGATTTTTTATTATTTTAAATCTCGTGTTACTGAAATATATTCTTATCTGATATTCTTTTCTTTCCTACATCCTATTATCAAATATATTACCTTGTCTTCCTTAGGCTACAGCAGTATTCCCTATTCCTAGCATACTGTTTGACACACAGTAGATCTCAATAACTATTCACTAAATAAGATACCAATTAATTAAGTCCACACAGCAGTAATTTTGACTTAAAGTTCATTATTTATTAACATGGAGAAGGAGCAATAAAATTCTAGAAAACTCCCTTTCATTAGAGTTATTAAACAGCTTAGTGCAAAGCTTGGTGCCGTCAATCACTTAAACTTCAAGTTAAGTGATCAGAAAAGAAAGAAAGACAGAAAGATAAGAAAGAAGGAAGGGAGGAGGGGGGGAGGAAGGAAGGAAGAAAGGAATAAAAGAAGGGAGGGAGGAAGGAAAGAAAGAAGGAAGTTAGTTCTCGGTTATAATGAATATAGATTGCATGCTTAGTACAGGCACTGTTCCAAAATCTTTGCGTGCATTAGCGGATTACTAGTAAAACAGTTATCATTCTTATAAGAAAACTGAGATGCAGGAGTCATTTTCCAACAGTGATACAGACGGCAAGTTGCAGGAATGGGCTAGAAATCTAGGATACTGTGAATCTCTCCCCTAAACACACAGTGCTTCCTCTCTTACGACTACAATGTATGACCTCTTAAGGCTGTGGAGGCATGAAATTCAATGAGAAACATGGAGATTGCCTGTCTGTGGTATTTTTACTAAGCACTTTGGTGAAAGTATACAAGAGGCATTTTTATCCAAACTTGAACCTGAGTCTACCTCTGAGTACTAGCCTGTTCCTCCCTCAACTTTGCTTTCTTATCCAGAAGCACCAACATGTCTTCCACCCTCATCTTAGATCATGTTACTAAGCAGAACTCTCTAGCAATTCTACTTCTGGACATATACCCCACAAAAATCTGAAGCTGAGTCTCAAAGAGATATTTGCAAACCCATGTCCATGACAGCATTGTGCATAATGAGCAAAGGGAGAAATGAAAACACCCATGGATAAATAAAAGGATAAACAAAGTGTGATATAGACATACAATGGATTATTATTCAGCTTTAAAAATTAAAGAAATTCAGACACAGGCTACAACGTGGTTGAACCTTGAAGACATTATGCTACGTGAAATAAGCCAGACACAAAACAAATATTGTATGATCCCACTTATATGAGGTACCCAGAGCAGTCAAGTTCATAGAGATAGAACATACAATGGTGGTGGCCAGGGGCTGGAAGGGAGGGTGAAGAATGGGAGTTACTGTTTAATGGGTATAGAATATTCATTTTTGGAAGTGAACGTATTACGGTGATTGGTTGCACAAGAGTATGAATTAACACTAGTGAACTGTACACTTAAGTATGGTTAAGATGGTAAATTTTATGTTATATATACTTACTACAATTATAAATTAAATAACAATTTAAAAAAGGGAACTATCACAGCAAAGCCCACACTGAAGCATTCTTTTTGACTAACACATAAAAGCATAGTAGGTGTTCAATAAGTAGGCCAGTATTCACTGTCAGGCTTCAGAGGTTTGAAGTGTGTCCACAGCTAACTGTTCGTGCACTTTATGGCCAGCAAATTTGCACAGATACTCTGATTCCAGGAGAGCTTGGCAGCTGTTAGAAAAATTAAAAAGATATGGATGGTGGTTATTAGCCTGGCCACATGTCATCGCATGAAAAATCCCGGCATATGGAAATGGCTGTGTCTCCCAACACCTGCCTTTTCTTTCCCTTTCTTCTCTCGTATGTAATTAACCTGCCACGCACAAAACATCCTTCTCCCCGCCTTCTAACTATGGCCAATTGTAGAAACTGTCCTGCATGTCCATCAGTCAGGCCAGCTGAGACAGTAATCTGATTTAGTAAATTTGCATTGTATGTGTGAATGCCACACACTTTCTTCTGAGGTTTTACGTACATTTTAAATTTGTGCATGTGGGATTAGAGCCAGAGTAAAATTTCTAATGCATAGGAAGGAAGACACTATGACAATCAAACAGTTTAGATGTTTGTATGTTTTGGAGTGATCGGGAGGTATCACAAATTATGTCACCTCTACCACAGTCTATTTCTCATGAGGTGGGGACTATTCTAGATGAATTCTAGTTTCACAAAGCTTTATGTGAGAAACTTCCTAGGAGTCCTGACAAATGTAGGTAGCTTTTATTGAACCAGGTCTAATCAGGGCTCCATAGCGAGCCCAGGGGCTGCTTCAAAACAAGTCTTATTTTGGAATCACCAGAAAGGGAGCTGACCCTACATGGGAGAGAATGCAGCCTTTTATTCCCCTCAGAGGTTCCAGGACATTTTCAAATTTTATGATATCACCCAACTGCTAAAGCAACAAATTCCCTTCCGCAAAGGAGAAAATGTTACGTACATATAATGTTTACCTGCCAATTACATTTCAAAAGCTGAGATTTCTCAAGGCCCATGAGTGATTAGATACTCAAATTAAATAGAACCAGAACGAAACAAAGGCTCACCCAAGCAAACCAAAATAGGCAAAGTCACTTTTCAGCAACCTGAACTACCTGCTCTCCAAGGAACAAAGGACCTGCTTCTGGTCAGTGCCCTCCATTCTGATTACTCTCCTGGGTGATGCTCCCAGGTCCATGGAGCTCTCTGCCAACTGCTGATCAAACCTGTTCTTTTTATAGCTCTAAGAGGCTGTTAAATTCAATCTCACCATGCATCACTGACTAATAGGCACAAACACTACCTCAGTTACTGAGGATCTCCATTTTACAATCAAATAATATTAGACTTGAAAGGGATCACAAAGGTTGTCGTGCTAATTTTCCACCTAGCTGGAAGAATTTTCTCTACAACTTTTCCCTCAGCTCAAATTTAATAGAGGCCTTACTTGAACCCTTCCAGTTATTGCCCGCCCACTATACTGCTAAAAAAAAATCACATTTTCTGATGACTTTACTTATTAAAAATTTATCTCTGAGATTTAGCCATATTTACTCCATGTCTTCATTTCTGGCCGTTACCTCCATGCCTGAGGACCATAAATAGAACCAAAGTGTAAACTCTGAAATTCAACTTCTAAAGGGTCCATTACCTTGCAATCTCCAAATCAGACGTCAAAGAGTTTAATTAGAATGAAAATAAGAGATTATTTTCTTAGCACCACCATCATAAATACCACCCACATGATGGCTTAAACAACAGAAACGTGTTTTCTCATCCTGATGGAAGCAGGAAGTCCTACATCAGAGCGTGGCCAGTGTTGCACCGCCTCCACAGCCTCCAGGGAGGAATCCTTTTCCTCTTCCGGGCTTGGCGGCCCCACGTGTTTCTGGCTTGTAGCGGCCTAACTCCCATCTCTGGGGTCACATGGTCTTGTCCTCTGTCTGTGAAGTTTCCTCTCCTCTCTGAGGACACTTGTCATTGAATTTGGGGCCCATCCAGGTGATCCAGGATGATCTCATCTTAAGATCCTCATTTGAATTATTTCTGCAAAGGCACTTTATACAAATCCTTCCGCACACGCAGGTTCGGGCCATGTTATGTCCTTCAGGGGGCCACCATCCAGGACATCACAGCAGTGAGATCTTAAATGCTTTTCATCCTCTCCTCATTACCAGATTGGGCGAGGTGCACAGATTTTGCTTGTTTCCATCGGTCATGAATTAGCAGGATTTACCTCTGATTTTCAGTATCTTACACAATGCTAAACTTATTAGGTGCACAATAAATGTTGTTAAATAAGCTCATTTGTTTTTTCTTTTTTACTTTTTTTTTATTGTTCTTCAGTACAGGTGTCCCCATTTTCCCCCTGCACCACTCCCCCCGACCCCAGCCATCCCCACTTCCCACCCTTGATCCTACCCCCATTTGGTTTTGTCCATGTGTCCCTTATAGATGTTCCTGACGACCCTTCCCCCTTCCCCCCCATTTGAAGTAAGCAGTCTATAGTTCTACTTTGTCTAGATTAGTACTTCAGAGTAATAAAAAATCAGTCTCTTGGTTTTATTTAATTCTCCTTTGGACACCAACACAGCTTTTGGAGATAATGAGAGAAATGTTATCAAATGCATCACAATACAGATATGCCTATCTTAAAAAAATAAAATCACAAGGTTTTGCAGCATTTAATAAGTATACATTTTCTAAAAGATATTTTATTTCCTCAACTTTATATAATGATATTTTACTGAAAATATGAAGCTGCAAATGCTTTACAAATTGACATTGCAAAAGATGTATATTACATTACTATCATAATCCATAATAATCACGCATATTATGTGTTATTATTGCTTTACAAGGAAAGGATCCATATTACTCTCATAGACCCATCAAATCATGAATAGACAGAGTAATACAGTTAAGTTGTAATGTTTCCTTGGAAATGGAACACTTGAGCTCATCCCCAATTTTCCTACAGTTAAGCTAACTTGAGGCTGTCACCCTCCAATAAACGTCAGTGCGTGAGGCTGACAAAGACACCAGGTCCATTAGGTAGTTATCAGAGGATTGCTCCTGCGTATTCTGTGCTACACATTACAGGCTGCTCTTACTCGCAAAGACGATGTCTGAGAGGACTGGAGTCGATGATCTCTTATATCCCTTCTGGCTCTCACACCCTGAGTCCTCTGACCCCACCCCCTTATCAGCAGGGGTGTCCCGGAGTTATTTTTCCTATCCGTAAATAGCGCTTACCCAGTCTCCTTCTGTCTCCAGATTCTTCCTGTGATGTGTGACACACATTTACAAGATAAGTGCTCATGATCACGCGTGCAGGCTGTGGCCTTTGAGCAGAATGAAGCTAATTGCCCTACATGAAAACAGATCAATACACTTGTTAACGCAGCACTCTGAGCAAGTGCCTGTACACAGCAGGTTCAAACTCTGTGTGCCCACCAAGATAGACTCGTGACAGACAAAACAAATCCAGTCCGCTTTTCATTCTCTAGAGCCGCTAAAATCTTTGATCAATGCAAAGTAGCTTCATTAGCACACATAAGCATTTCTATGGTAACAGGAGCATATCAAACTCCGAGTTTGTACTTGTGGTTTTTTTCATTCTGGGGCAAAAACAATAGTCGTGTGTGTGTGTGTGAGATTGAATGTGAACATTCAGCATGTTACATATTTATTATTACCTATGTAAATAATATTATTAAGTGAAAAATATCATCTGTGATTGTAACAGGGTGCAGCCAAGAGGGGGGCCCACAAAGAGGGATTTGTAATGGGGTCCAGAAGAGCTTGGAGATAATTGGCTCCACACCACAGGTCCATACCTGCCCTGAATGCTGGCAGCTGTGGCCAATTGTGGGAGGAGCTGGAAATGAGGCTGCAGAGGGAGATTCTCGCTGGGATTTAAACCCAGGTGGGGCAGCCGTTTGGCGTCTCTTTTTGGGAGTACATGGCTTGGTGTCTTGTTGGGACCATGAGGTTTTGGCGAGTGGGGAACACGTGGCTTGGGTGAGAGTCAGGACCCCATGGCTTTGGAAGTGCTCCATTTTTGCCACGTGGATGGTGCCAGGAGCCTGCCTGAGATACAGTACCCCAGACAGGGCAGAGGGAGAGGGAAGGACTGTGTGCATTTATGCGTATTCTAAAGAACTTTAGTCTGTACAACTTCCATATAAATAATAATTCCTTTCCTTTTACGTCTTTCCTCTGGAGGCAGACAAAGCAAACCTGGTAAGCGGGGAGGAACCCCTGGGGTTCTTTCATATCATTCAGCCCCCCCCCCGTCCTATTCTGTAACATGATTACTAATATTTTCTTAAAGTTGGATCACTAGTTTACTACTAGCTTAGTAGAAGACAAACAAATGAGATATAACCATGCATTTATTAATTTTATGATGTCCACCTCAAGGATCAAACATGTACTCTTATAAAATGCAAAGAAGATATTTCGGTTTCCAAAAGGCCTGGCATATCTATTGCCTGCTAAGTCCCAGTCTTCCATCCCGCTGAGAGGCTTCTCTGGAGCTCAGTAATCCAAATAGCATGCCGTTCCTAGAGGGCCAGAAGTATTGCTATTTGAACACAAAACAATCTGGAATAAGATGCCTTGCTACTATGATATATACTAAAGCACAGGAACCTTTGCTGGCAATAGGAGACATAAAGGATCTTTCCCTGCCCAGAGTCAAATCTTGCAGTGCCTACACATTCATATGAATGTGGGTTCTTTCCCTTAAATCTGAGTCACAGACAGGTCTGTGGACATACTTACACAATCCTCTAGACATCAGTGGAAATATATTACTTATATTACATCTCTCTGAAGAAGTTAGACTTGTTCTATCCGAACTTATTTCTACAATGCATTGTGGGTTTCCCTCAATATTTGGATATTATGCATTCCACTTGCACAGAATTCTGTATATTCCTGCAGCCTTTTGAAATTATCTTTTGCTTTCAATCATTTCTGTTTTGATTTAAATTAAATCCTAATCATATGATGTATTTCCATATGAGCTCATTTGGAAGAAAAAAGCTTTCAGGCTTGCAGTTCAAGGAGGTGAATTAAAGTATGCAAGAGAGAGATATTTGATTATTTGAAAGCCCACAATAAAAAGCAAGATCCATTCTTTTAAATAATCTCATTTTTTATAATAATTTCCCTCGGTGCATTGTCTCAGTGCTGGCCAGTTAGCCTTGAGTGAGGTGAAGGGGGGTAAATATTTATTTGATCCAGAATATCACCAATTAAGGGACTGTCTAAAGACGGGCTTAGCACTAAGTCAGAATACTTTCCTTTGCTGCACTGAAATATTGCTCTCAGGACAGAAAGCACAGTGCTGGTTTTTTATGGTGCGCTAGCTCTTGGGGTACAGAATTGGCTGAGATTTCACAGAACTCTGCATAGACAGAACCACACTGATTCACAGCACACTGAGTCAGCTGGTCACGTGGCAGCCACAGTGTCAACTGGCCCATCTGAGAAACCTTTCTTTTCTTCTCTCTCACCTCCGTGACACCCGGCATCTATGAACAACACGCCGCTTCATCTGTAGTATGCTGTGAAATCTGCAGGGTGTTACTGAGGGTTAAGGGCACATCTGTGTGAGTGTGTGCATGTGTGTAGATAGGGCCGTACAAGTCTACCAAATACTAAGACTATTGAATCACTCAGGAATTGCCTTAGTGGTTTGGCTACTATCATTCAAATTCAGCAGAATCTGAAGTCCCAAGAAATGCTTATACCAGCTTCCCAAGCTGTGACCATTTCCACAAGGTATAAAAAACACTTCCTATGTAGGCCCCTTACAATGCGATTGTGTGCCCTCCTATGCATCGCCGGGACTCTCACACTACTCCAGTGTTACAGAAAAGATGTGATTATTTCCACTAAAATGCATATGCTGAAATGTAACCCCCAGCGTAATGGCATCAGGACATGGAACACTTGGGAGGTGATCTGTGGCCTCATACTAGAGACCTCACAGAGCTCCCTCCCCCTCCTGCCCTGTGAGGACACAGCGAGAAGACCGCCATCTTTGAGGAAGGGGACCCTCACCAGACACCAACACTGTGGGCTCCGAGATCTTAGCCTCGCAGTTGCCAGAACTGTAAGAAATAAATTTCGGTTGTGGACCAGCCGCTCAGTCTATGGCATTCTGTTAGAGCAGCCTGAATGAACCAAGACATCAGTAAGAGGGCTACTCTTTCTTTTTTTTAATAGTTCAGGCTAAGAAACAGATTCAAGGTGAAGGCCATGCAAGGCGGGGCCTAGTCCAGACCGTAGTACCATACGCAGAGCAGGCAAACACACACAGAACGGAGAAGTAGATGCAATTGTCTGTTTTCTTCTCTCAGTTTTGGCCCCATGGCTTTTTCACAGCACACTACTGGCAGTTTCCACTGCCCTACAGTGTCCTGTCAGGGACACAGTAGAATCACACTTTTTCAATCCATTCACAGAAAATTTAATAAAAAGTATTTAGCAATTTTGCAATGTCTTTGTGGGAGGCCTATAAAAGCAGCATGGTGTTGGTGCATTTACAATTCTCGGTAGAAAATAAGCCAGCATGCAAACGTTTGCTGGGATCTAAGTTCAAGCAACATCTAGTCATGCTAGAGGTGGTATTCACCTACGGATTCACCTACATGTCCATTTGGGATACGCGTGCCTGTTATCACCCGGTGAGAGCTCCGCTGTGTAGTACTGAATTTTACTCAAATTGTTACCTCCACGAATGCCTGAAAGTAAGAGATAATGTGCTTGCATTTCACAAATATCTGTCAATTCTATTCCACTTGTACTTTTTCCATCCAGTTCTAAGCCTCGGTCAATACATTTTATAAAATTGACAGTTCTCATCCAGGCAAAGCACCTTACTGGGACGAATAAACAATTGCACAGCATAATAAAACTGAGGAACAGAAGCTTAATTAGTACATGAACTGTTGACGGTTCTCCATTTATGAAGTTGAAACATGATACAGAATCCTAGTCATACAATAGGGAAATCATTTGCATACTTTCCCAAGGAGGTGTGCGATGAATTTCATTAGTATTTAAAAAATCTTCTGAGAGCCTCCCTAAAAGAGTTGTTTTGAGGATTAATTGTTGACTTTAAAGGGCATATGATAACGTGGAAATGCTAACTAATAACTCGAAAAGGCAGCATTAGAGTTGAAATAATGATGGGTTGGCATTCTTCGGCTCTATCGTTTAAAGACAGAAAATTGTGTAACTTCAGAAACAATGAACTAATGGAAACCTGGAAGTTTGAAGTCTTTATATCAGAAACAGATACTGGAAATCAGAAGAGTTCTGTATGGTTAGCTCAGTGACTTTGAAATGTATAGAAATGGAATGTTAGAACAGAAAGTCATGCTGGGGATTCCCACGTAAGCGTCGTTATTTTATGGAGACACCAAATGGCTTATGCGGATCACATAGGGAGTAGAAAAAACACTCAGGGTTTTGGATTTCTAGACTAGTTCTTCCAATAAATCATGCAGTGCCTTCTCTGCCCCTACACAAGACTTAGAGGATGTATGTTTATCTTTGCTATTCTTTCAATATTTTTGTGCCTCTAATTTTCTTTGCCCTCTCCCCCAACACATTCAGGCACCCAATGTGGCCTGATGGTGACTTAGGGGCCACTTTTGTTCATCTCGTCCTTCATCTCAGCTCTTCTCCTTCGTGCATCTCACGTCACACTGCACTGTGGGTGTGCTCACCCCTTCCCATTGTCTCCGGCCACCCTCAGACTCCCTTTCAGTTATCAACTAGGTTACAATCCACCCACAGAAAATCTGCAAGCAGGGGACATGTTCATGAAATGTTTGCATTTTAATAAATTTACTAATCCCAATAAATTGAGTTTTTGTTATGAAAATTCATTTCCCACAACCGGCAAAATAGCACAGATGCCGTTGGCGCAAGGGTGTTTCGGCCTGTCACCTGGAACGAACTATGGAGCCTCAGGCTCCTGATGGGTCTTCATCCCCTCTTGAAGGTGAACTTGATTCTTAAATCCAGACTTTAATTTTTCAGAATAAACTTTGAGTGAAATCTTCCTATCTAATTAAATAAAACATTTCGTTACTAGAGAAGATTTCAGAAGCACTTTCAATAAAATACAGTAAAGCATTTTTTCTTTGCATTTTCTATTTTGCCTAAATTTCCAAACTTATCATCATAAATATTTCCTAATGTTTTACTATTTTCTAGTATACCTGCAGTTATTGTCCCTCTTTTCATTTCCATGATTTTCTATGAACTTTTCTATTTTTTATTATAAATAAATCTTACCAGAGCTTTTCAATTGTATTATTATTGCTTCAAAAAACAACTTTTACATCATGATTGTTCCCAATGTTATTTATGTTCTAACCTTGCTTTTATTTTGTTCAGGTGTGTTATGTTAGTTTGTAACTCTTATCTTGGACACTTCTCACCTTTACTTCTATATCTCCTCTTTTCTGATATTAGCATTCTAAACTATACCTTTTCCTAGGGGTTATTTTTTAGCTACATCCCTTAATTTTGATATAGACATGTTAGTATTTTTAATTTTGTTACTTTTTTTTCTTTGAACCACAAGTTGGAAGTATGCATGTTTTATTGTTAATTTTCAAGTGAGTAGATTTATTTTGGCGGGTACTGATTTCCAACTTAACTGTATTTTATTCAGAGAACATAATATATAGCATACCAAATATTTACAATTTGTTGCAACTAATGTATAGATGAAATATGGTCAGTTTTCAGAAATATTCAGTTTGTGTTTTCCTACTTATTAAGTTCAGATTCTATATATGTCTGTTAAATCACATTTTCAAAATCCTTCTCATACTTACTGATGCTTTTTACAGTTCAACCTATTGATAATTATTGAGAGATGTTAAAATTTCCCTCCATGATAAGCATTTTAAAATTTCTCCTCGTAATTCCTTCCATTTCTGCTTTATATATTTTCAAGCAGAGTCTTTATTGATTCAAGTTTGTGATTATTCTGCCTGAATAATAAATTAAACTTCATAGGATGACTACCTTGACCTTTAGGGATGATTTTCACTTTTACCCCTTTGGTCAGATACTATAATTTTCTAACAGTAATATTTTCATGGATAATATTTAGCCAGTAGCCCGGCTGGTATAGCTCAGTGGATTGAGCATGGGCTGGGAACCAGAAGGTCCGGGTTCGATTCCCAGTCGGGGCACATGCCTGGGTTGCGGGCCAGGTCCCCAGTGAGGGCCATGTGAGAGGCAACCATACATTGCTCTTTCTCCCTCCCTTCTCCTCTCCTAAAAATAAATAAATAAAATCTTTAAAAAAATATTTAGCCAGTAAATCTTTTTCTGTGTATTTACTTTTAGGTCTTCTGTACCCTCATATACTGGAAAGGGGTATTATCTTAGTACAGTAACAGCCAATAGCTATAGCTTTTAATAAACAGGATTATGTTTCAATCCAGCCAGTAAAAACTTTGCCTTTCAACTTGAATGTTTGGCCTCTTTACATTTATTGTAATTACTATGTGTTTGGATTTACTCCTAACTTATTTCATCTTTTTTCTATTTGATTTATTTCCTGCCTCCTTATGAATAGCTTATCTTTTCCAATCTCTCTTTTTGCTTCTTATCAATAATTTAGAAGATAACCACTAGCTATCTGGTCCTTAAAGGATGTTAAACACTACATATCTGTATAGTGTAAACCCACATTCTAAATATAAATGTTAGTGGTGATAAATAATGTTACTCTTGACTCCTAGCCAAGATGGAGGCATAGGTAGCTACACTATGCCTCCTCGCACAACCAAAAGAAGGACAACAAATTTAAAACAAAAAACAACCAGAACTGCCAGACAATCAAACTGTATGGAAGTCTGACAACCAAGGAGTTAAGGAAGAAACATCCACCCAGATTGGTGGGAAGGGTGGAGATGGGCAACCAGGTGGAGAGGACTCATGGTAAGGTAACGGCTGGCAGACCGGGCTGGCAAGGCAGAGTCTGAAGGACCAGGACAGGCAGTGGCTGGCAGAGCAGGTGGCCCCCCATTTGTGTGTAGATAAACCGGCAGGAACTAGTAGGGAATGAGACAGACTGCACAACCCAGGGTTCCAGCATGAGAAAATAAAGCCTCAAAATCTCTGACTGAAAAATCCTGTGGGGGTTGTGGCAGCAGGAGAAACTCCCAGCCTCACAGGAGAGTTTGTTGGAGAGACCCAAAGGGTCCTAGAATGTACACAAACCCACCCACCTGGGAAACAGCACCAGAAGAGCCCAATTTGCTTGGTGGGTAGCGAGGGAAGTGACTAAAAGGTGGCAGAGAGCTGAGCAACAGGCACTGTGCCCCCTCAGACCGACCCTTCCCCAACAGACAGCACCACAAGGCACTGACATGGATTGTTCCGCCCTGGTGAATACCTAAGGCTCTGCCCCTTACTACGTAGTAACATGCATTCTGAGACAAAAAAATATGGCTCAAATGAAATATCAAAGCTTCAGAAAAAATACAACTAAGCAATGAAGAGATAACCTATCAGATGCACATTTCAAAACATCCTGATAATCAGGATACTCACAGAAATGGTTGAGTATGATCACAAATTAAAGGAAAAAGTGAAGGCTATGAAAAGTGAAATAAAGGAAAATGTACAAGAAACCAACAGTGACAGGAAGGAAACTGGGACTCAAATCAATGATGTGGAGCAAAAGGAAGAAATAAACACTCAACTAGAACAGAATGAAGAAACAAGAATTCAAAAAAATGTAGAGAGGCTTAGGAACCTCTGGGACAACTTTAAACATCCCAACATCTGAATCATAGGGGTGCCAGAAGGAGAAAAGGAAGAGCAAGGAATTGAAAACTTATTTTAAAAAATAATGAAGGAGAACTTCCCCAATCTGGCAAAGAAAATAGACTTCCAGGAAGTCCAGGAAGCTCAGAGAGTTCCAAAGAAGTGGGACCCAAGAAAGCACACACAAAATCACATCATAATTACATTACCCAAGATGAAAGATAAGGAGAGAATTTTAAAAGCAGCAAGAGTAAAGGAGACAGTTACTTACAAAGGAGTTCCCATAAGACCATCACTAGATTTCTCAAAAGAAAACTTACAGGCAAGAAGGGGCTGGAAAGAAGTATTCAAAGTCATGAAAGGCAAGGCCCTACACCCAAGATGACTCTGTCCAGCAAAGCTATCATTTAGAATGGAAGGGCAGATAAAGTGCTTCCCAGATAAGGTCAAATTAAAGGAGTTCATCATCACCAAATCATTATTATATGAAATGTTAAAGGGACTTATCCAAAAAAAAGAAGATGACCAAAAATATGAACAGTAAAATGACACCAAACTCACAAATATCAACAACTGAACCTAAAAAAAGACAAAAACAAAAACAAAATGAGCGAAAAACTAGAACAGGAACACAACCACAGAAATGGAGATCACAGGGAGGGTTATCAGTGGGGAGGGGGAGAAAGGGGGAAAAGGTACAGGGAATAAGAAGCACAAATGGTGGGTACAAAATACACAGGGGGAGGTTAAGAATAGTATAGGAAATGGAGAAGCCAAAGAAGTTTTATGTATGACCCAAGGACATGAACTCATGGACATGACCTAAGGAGGGGAATGCAGGTGGGAGGGGGTTTAGGGTGGAGGGAAATGAAGGGGAGAAAAGAATAGGACAACTGTAATATCATAATCAATAAAATATATTAAATAAATAAATAAATAATTTATTCTCTTTTAGAAAAATGTCTAGACCTTAAAATAATTTAAATGCAATGTACATCATTTAGATTACTTTATGCTATATTTTGATGTAATTTTATTATTTCAAACCTTGCCTATTAGACATAATTATTCTTTTATATCACCAATCAATTTACTAATATGCTTATAGGAATTTTTTTCATTAGTTTTTTTTTTAAGATTTTATTTATTTTTAGAGAGAGGAAGGGAAGGAGAAAGAGAGGCAGAGAAACATCAATATGTGGTTGCCTCTCTCACCCCCCTTACTGGAGACCTGGCCTGCAACCCAGGCATGTGCCCTGACTGAGAATCGAACCAGAGACCCTTTGGTTCGCAGCCTGTGCTCAGTCCACTGGACTACACCAGCCTGGGTGCTTATAGGAATTTTTAAAAATTATAACAATGTTTTTCATCTAATAAATCCATTGGAGATGATATTTCTGAAGTACATCAATTAGAAATAGCATTAGTAAGGGTCATAGGGATACACTTGTTTACTTTTTGGCTGTTTACAATTTATTTACTTCACTCCCAAATGGAAACATAGTTTTATTTCGTGTGTAATTTTAGATTGATAGCTACTTTACATCAGCACTCAGATGTTATTATGCTCTCTTCTGACTGCCACTACTGCCGTTGGGGAGTCGGGTATTGGTCTACCTGCCATTACTTCACAGGAGATGGTTGCTTGCTCTGACGTTTTAAGGTGTTCTCTTGGTCTGCAGGATAAAGCTGATGTATCTAGATGCTACTTGTACTGATGCCGCTTGAGATTCACTGTGAATCCTGAAATTGAGGCAAGTTAGCAACCATCAGCAACTTTCTCTTGAACTATTTATCTCTGATTTGTTCTATCTCCTCTTTATTGATCACTAACTAGATAAATGTCAGGTGTTTTCACTTCTTCATGCCTCTGTTTTGTATTTTCCATCTACTTTCTGTCTGTGCTTCTCATTGAGTGATGTTTTTATATCTTCTCATTCACTAATGCTCTGTTTGGCTATTCCTAACCTACTATTTAATCCATCAGATGAGCTTTTCTCCTCCCTGGATGTAATATTTGTTGCCTTGTTTCTTTCAACTCCATTTGCTATACTTTAACCACCTAATATCATACTTTTACATTATTTATCCCATTCTGTCCTTCTTTAAGCATGCATTTACTTACTTCATATTTTATATTCTGTGGCCAGTAACTCCAAAGTCCCAATTTTGTTGTGTTTTCATCTTGCTGATTTTTGTCACTCAGGTTTTGCAATAATAAAAATATTTTCTTGTGTTTTCAGATATCTTTCATAGAGAATGCATATTTACTGGAACTTTATTTATAAAAACATTTTGAGGTCTATGTTGAGGATATTTTCTGAGAGATGGTTTGAACTGACCTCTAGTAGGTGTTTAGGGACATTGTTAGCCCAGGTCAGCTTTAAATTAAATTCTTCATTTATGATTGTTTAAGGGGCGAATGACCTCTGTAATCCTTTAATTCTTCGGACCTGTGCCTTTGCTTTGTTTTCTGCCCACAAACGATTTTCTCTTTCTTTCATTCTTAACCATTTTGAAATGAGTTTTATGTACTTCTATAGGTTTTTATTTAATAATTTATCTAGAATTTATTAGTATTTCTAATCAGACTCTTTAAGACTTCTTGATCTACCACTTAAACAGAGATGGAAGTAGTTTAGAACGTGATTTCACATACCAAACCTGCCCTACTTCTTCCAAAAGTCCAAATATCCAGCACGATACGAGAACGTATAAAAATGTGCATCCACTGCAGGTAGCTAGACCATCACAGAAGTCTCGGATTAAAAATATTCTCAGCAGTATTTTGGGCTAACACCTCGTATGATACTTAAGAGAACCAATACACAGAGGCGTTAGCCATTTGTGCAAGCCCATGGAGTGCTTTACTGTAGCTAACCCGCCCCCAAACTCCAGCTCTGTGTTATCTTTGCTTAAGCTTTGTACCAAATATGATGATTTTCAAACAGAACGTCATCTTCTCCGTGGGCTAAGGCGCACCTCTCAGATATTTTATTCCTCCCAGGAAGATGCTGCCTTGAGCTTCTGAGTGATGTGTTCCTGAATCATCACGCATCATCTCTGACTGATGGAAATTTCTACTGTGTGCGGAACCACAATGCTTTTTTCAGTGTGGGCACACAACCGAAGCAAGGTGTACACATGAAATACTGACCTTGCCAGGGATTCAGAAGAGAGTATCAGACGTACTCGGAAAGGAGCGCTGTAGGATAAAGGTTTGAGAAAGGTAGGAAGGGTTACTCCCAGGCGACTGATACAGACATAGGACGATTGTCAGGTTCCACTGAGGTGCTGAATTTCTGCTTTTGTTTCTTTTTGACTATCACCAATGCCCCAAGTTTTGTCCCCCAGATGGAATAAAGTCCCCTGGCCTTAAATTAAATGTAATACTGAAGTAACAGCTAAGGATGGCCATGGAAAATAGCATATCAACATATTTGCCAACATTGACAAATCTTTCTCATTAGCATCTTTGATTATTTTTATTGCTTTATTTTCATTTTCTTTAGCGAATTATTTTAGGATGGGGCCAAGGTTTCATTGATTATAACTTAGAGCAAACATACAAATTGGAAGAATTTGAAAAACTTTGGAGCTCAAGAAACCCGTCTGGAGAACAGAAAAAATAAAAACAAAAATGCAATGGCAGAGATTCCCTTTGGCACCACATGGCACCGATCTCCTCAGATTGCTTACGTTTACTTCATCTCTCTGACATCACAATAGTCCAGAAGTGTCCGTGCTATGTGAATGACCCTTCTAGATCTAGAGATTTATAAAACCAACATGGAAGCTCATGTTAAGTGCCGGACTTTGGAAATTTAATCCATCCTTGCTTCAAATAGGGCCAAGTCCCCTAGTGTTGGCTCTAGGGATGTGTGGGGCAGGGCGGGGGGGGGGGGGAATAAAAAAACAAACAACAACAAAAAAAACCTCTACATTCTTTTTTTCTATCTTTAATTTTTGTTTGAAGCAAATTGAAACTACCCTTTAATATTGCCTTTCATGGAATTTAAATGTGAAATTAAAGCATGAGTGCATCGAGAGTTAGAGAGAGAGTACATAGGACTGACTTCCATTTTCTCCTTAGAATGAAACCCCACTTCATTTATTCACTCAACGCTTCATTCAACAAAGAGCCGGCGCCACATATCAGCAGGTGCTGCTGCAGGCGTCGCAATGAAACAGCCAGGGAACCTGATCTCACGGAGCTTCCATTCTAGTGAGGAGGTACGAAACAATAAACACACATAAAAATAGTTATTTGTTCATTATTTCTTTTAAAGCAAGACAAGATAATCAACGTATGGAAAACTACTACTTTGAAATGAATGGTCAAAAAGCCTCTCAAAGAGAAAAACGTTGAAACTGATACCTGTGTAACAGAAAGGATCAAATCAAGTAAATAGTTTATGCAAAGAGCATTTCAGAGGGGAAATCGCTAGAGCAAACCCCAACGAGGGCGGAGCAAGGTTGATGTGTGTGAAGGACATTAAGAAGGCAAGTATACCGGGAAAGTCCTAAAAAGGAAGCCTGCTGCAAGACCAAGTCCGAGAGCTGTAGACCAAGATCCCGCCAGGCCTTGTGGGCTGTGGTGAGGATCTGCATTCCATCTAAGGCGATGGGGAGCAGTGGAGGAATTTCAAGCAGGGTGCTGCCACTTAATCATAACAGCCTCATTATTCCTGCAGGCCCACGGGCGTTGGAGATGTTTGGTCTGTAAATTGCCCAAACAGAATCAACCCATCTTTAGTTTTATACCGCATAAAGTTTGACTCCCAAGGTATAATTTGTAAACTAACTGATATTATTCTTATACTGTGACCTGGGGAAAAGGAAATATTCAGTGTATCAATTTTAAGTGCCTGGATATGAGAAGAAAATCTAATGTACTCTAGCTGGAAAGATTACAGCGCATCTTGTAAATATTTCTCCAGTGTCTAATTCCCTACTTGGATGAGTTTTTACCTTGAATCAAACCTCAGTCCATTATAGCCAAAGGAAAATGGAATACAAATTATGAATTCTTTCAAAAATAAAGGAAAAATGCTATTCCACAATAAATGCAGAAGTCTGCGCTCTATCACCGCCTTTGCTTCCAGAGCTCACCGCAGATGACAGCTTTGCTAACAGGGCATTTCTTGGTGAGGCCATGGTCTGCTGAACGAGAGCCATTAGGAAAACAAATGATTCTCTTTAGCATCTTGACGTTGAGTATAGGTTTTATGCAGCTATATTATGCAGCAGCCTCCACTGATATAGAGGGAGTCTTCTGCAATGTTTTAAAGATAAACCAGGGGCAGAAATGATACTCTTGCAATACAAAAGATCAAGTAAAGTCATCAGGTATCACCTACCCTAGACTCCCGTTTACCCAGCATCAATAGCTTATGTTTTGATGCATCTCTCTTTATGAATTAGGATCATTTCTCTGATTTAATTTACATTACAACTGTAATAAAAACACTTAGCATTTCATATATCTATGATTCTTAAAATTTTAGGTTTTAGATCATTCTTAATATACCAATGAGGGTCTGTGAATCCTCTTTAGCAAAAGAAAAATAATCTCTCAGGTTCTAGTAATATTTACTCTAAAATCATTGCATGAACATGGCTATTTTTAAATAGAAGAAATATTCAGAATGATCTGCCTTCACAACGGGAGGATTTTAGAAAGAGAGAGAAATGAGTTACAATAGAGGCCAGGATTAATGAGATGGGTGGACCTGGAACAATAGGCTGCACTGAAGCTCACGAATTAGCTGTGAGAGGGTTACCTTCTCTTTACTCACTCCTCTGACCAAGGCGGCATTCCAGACGGGAGTGGGCAAGGGTCTGGTGGCTTGTACTGTTTTAAGTCAAGTATGGTTTATCTATACCCCAGAAGCCCTTCATCGTAATTAGTAATGTGACATGAGCATTAGGTAGCCATTTATTTTGGAAAACTAGAAGAGAACACACAAACAAAAAAACAGGTTTTCTAATGCAGACTTTCTTATGATGATGTTCAGGAATATATCCTGCAGAATGCACTCCCCAAGTGATCGCAAGTCAATCTTTTCCAAGTCATATCTGAGCTTATACCTCCTCTAAAAAAAAAAGGTTGTCAAATAGATTTTTATTCTATGTATTTTCTAGATAATTTTCTTCTTATCAATGCTTTGCACTGTGTCTAGAATAGGCTATTTTAGATTTCCTAAAATCCAAAACTTTTTGGCATTCCTATAAATATTGTCAATATACATCTTTCTTCTAGTCATAATTTCCTAGTGATGATTTTTCTAAGAGACCTTCAGAGAGAAAGACAATTTACAAGTCAGGAATAAATGGGAAACAAAGGCATCTAGACTCAACTGTGAAGCGTGTCCACTCTCTTGCTTGCTGTTGTTTTGTCTTTCCGACTTACACTTTGTACCCAGAAGACTAAAACACACTTCAGACTCTAGGCCCTGAAGTCAGCTATAATGAACGCGGGCATCTTTTTTCTTCTCTAAGGCTCTGAAAACATAATGGTGTACATTGGGCCCCTCCTCCAAGTTGCAACAGTCTTTGTAGAAGATTTAAGAACGGTACTACTCTAAATCACTGTTGAACAGGGCCGTAGCAAGCGCGATACCAGCGTTCCTCATGCTGATGCCTCAGAAACCTTCCAGCTGGGTTCCCTCAAACAGCAGCAGGACCAACCAGACAAACCCATTTCCACTTGACAGTCAGAAATACATACAATTTCACCCAGTTAATTTTGGGGTGTAATCCATGGGGTCTTTCTGAGATCCCTCAACACAGCAGTTGTTCGAAGCTGGTCCATACGACATAGTCGGGCAGTTTTTATTGCTTTCCCAAAAAGAATGTCTGAATGATATCACTTCTCGGTCATCTTTTGAACAAGATAAGTCCCATCCTTGATGTCAAGACTTGAAATCGTTGGATCTGAATAATGTTACACAAATATCTATGCCCAATTATATTTTACAAGACAGTCATTCAACAAATATTTATTGAGCATCTGACATTTTATTTTCCTAGTGCCAGGCTTATGACTGGGGATTTTTTTTTTTAATGCATGATTTCTGCCCCCAAAGAAATTTAGACTAGTGGGAATCAGAATCAAAAATTGTGGGAAAGAACCCAGGAGTTCACTGTCTTTGGCTTCACACAGGAAGTTCTTCAAGTCCGTACAGCTCTGCCTCTCTCCTAGACCACAGGTAGCAAGCACAAGGCCCACGGGCTGAGTCTGGCCCTCCACCTTGTTGTATCTGTCCTGGCACCTTATTTCTACCCAGCAGCAGTGCCGAGCTCTCGCTTAACTATTAAGAAGTAGTTACATTTCTGCCCAGCTGGTGTAGCTCAATGGATTGAGCGCGGGCTGGGAACCAGAGGGTCCCGGTTCGACTCCCAGTCGGGGCATACGCCTGGGTTGTGGGCCAGGTCCCCGATGAGGGCCATGTGACAGGCAACCATACATTGCTCTTTCTCCCTCCCTTCTCCTCTCTCTGAAAATAAATAAATAAAATCTTTAAAAAAATTAGTTTCATTTCTACAGTCCTCAAAGTACATTTGGTCCTTTGAAGGCAACCACAAGGCTGATGTGGCCCCCAAGAAAATGAGTTTGACTAGGACCTAGAGGTATATGTTAATCCAGAAACAAAAGGGAGATTAGAACCCATGCCTCCTAATTTCCTCATCAGTGCACTTTCTCCTGTACAACTCAACAATAAAATGCACTCACCCCATGTTCATTGCAGCACTATTTACAACGGCCAAGAAACAAAAGCAACCCACATGCCCATCAGTAGATGAGTGGATAAAAACGTTGTGGTACATTTACACAATGGAACATTACTTAGCCACAAAAAGAATAAAATATTACCATTTGTGGCAGCACTGGTGGAACTAGAAAGTACTTGCTGAGTGAAATAAGCCAGGCAGTAGAGAGACAAATACCACATGATATCACTTAGATGTGGAATCTAAAGAAAAAAAAATAAACAAACAAAATAGAAACAGACTCATAGATACAGAGAACAGAATGACGGATGCCAGAGGGGAGGGTTGCTGGGGGAGAGGGAGAAGAAAGGGATTGAGAAGCACCAATTGGAAGTTACGAAATAGGCTCAAGGATATGAAGTACATCACAGGAAATACAGTCAACAATATTTTCATAACTGTGTTTGGTCCCAGGTGGGCACTTCAATTACCAAAGGAAACACTTTGTAACCTACACAATGTCCATCTGCTGTGCTGTACACCTGAAACTCATACAAAATAGTGTTGAATGCAAAGTGTAATCAAAAAATAGAATAATAAAAATTAAATAAATTGACCACTACCCCTTAAAGTTTTTCTACCGTTGTCCTATTGCAGACTTCTTTGAAGACCCAGAGATATAATACATGCATATTTTTTTAAAAAGGAGATACACCCTTTTTGTTTATGAACCAAAAAGCTTAGTTACAGAGAAGGAAATTGAAGTTGCATGTGTCCTCCGAGGACCCCCGTATCACACAGACAGCACTCAGGTCTTCATTGCCACATCCCGGTGCTACATCGTCACGATAAGATTACTTGTAATTTGTACTGCACCTTCCCTCCCTGGGCCTGGAAGGTGCCTTTTACAGAACCTGACATAAAAGAAGGTAATTCTCATAGTGCTCCAGGGAGATGGAAAAAATATATTAAAAACCATGGAAAAACCAAATTACTCTTGGTGGCCAGGGAAATAAGAGTCACCGAGAGTTAAGCGGCTACGCAACAGCTTTGGGAAAAAATAATTTCGTTCTTGTTCCTTAAATCAGAAGAACCTCCTGAAACCTAGATATGTATGTCTGTGTCCAGGGAGCATAATAGAAAACAGATGAGTAGAAGTAGTCTAGGTGAAAGAGAAACCTGCATTGATTCAAAGACTTCAAGAGTCAGGACAAGTAAAAGAAGTGAGAATGACCTATTGTTTTCACCTTTCTCCTTTATTAGTGCACTCACTTCATGGATATTGTCAGCGAACTGTTGCTACTCAACTTACAATGGAGCTGTGCATCAATAAACCCATCATAAGAAAAGATTGTATTAAAAATGCACTTAATACACATAAGCTACCAAATATCCCCAGCTTATCCTAGCCTACCTCAAATGTGCTCAGAATATGGACATAAACCTACTGTTGGGCAAAATTATTTAACACAAACCCTATTTTATAATAAAATGTTGAAAATATCATGTGGTTTATTATGTGTATGGCTTTCATACCAACGTGACACCAAAAAATCACAAATGGAACCATTGTCCATCAGGGACTGCCTGTGGTGTGCCAGAGACAAAGGTGCCAGAACGAGTAGGAAAGTTCCAGGGACTCTGCTAAGTCCCCGTCCTTCGGCAACAAGGCAACAAAGAAGGAGCACGTGAAGTCCACAGCTGTGCCCTCCATGCCAGGCCATTGCAGGCAACTCAGGGAAATGCCTTCAGTGAGTGAGTTCCCTGACAAAGTTTCAAAGGACACAGAGGTTAAGCTTGGTTGATAAAAGCCCTTTTGAACTTCTTCTACCTACCAGGGGTTCAAATATTTTGTGGATAGGAGAACTGATTGCATAAGACTTTCCCAGATTCACACAGGCAGCAGAACAGAGACCCATCTCGACCATGTGTTGACATCGCCCACGGTTTAGAGATTTCTATACTACAAGAGATGATTGCAAATTAAATATCCTGATGTCTTATTTGCACTTCTGCCCCTCTATGAATCTTCAATAAAGCAATGTTTCTGAGTTATCAGAGACCACACAATGTGGTGTCTTCCATTGCTGCAGAGACAGAATGAACCATCATGATTACCTTCAACTGAGCCAACCAAATGAGTGCCTGATGAACTTTAGTGATATTTTATGCACTTAAACACTGAGAATTTTTATTGATTTTCAAATCTGAAATCTCTTTCTTTTTAATACATGGGATAGAAACTCTCTTTTCTTTCATTTTTTTTTTCTTTCAGGCATTCTCACACTCTGTACCTGTCTTAGAGTTGCCATCAGGATTTACGCAGCAAATCTCTTTCTCATGAAAATGTTCCTCCTTTTAGAAAGGTAAAATTAACCTCATTTCTGAAGGAAAGCCATGTGACTGTAGTACCTGGATTTTAAAAAGTATGCAGATATTATTATTCTGAAACATAACGGAAACATCCCTAGGCATGAGAGCAGGGACAGGTATCTAAGGATCTGTCAAAAGATCTATTCAAAAGGAACTTGTGGTTTATGGAAATATCCAAGGTATATATTTTATATAACTGGCCCCATTAATTTCATTTAATTGTTAAGAAGGAAAAATAAATAATATGTTATAGAAAATAGCAAACAAATCATAACACCAGTTAAAATTGATGTAGCACAGGATTAACTTACAGGTGAAGGCAGCAAATGTTCATGTTGGACTTTCTTTTTGAGAATTTTAATGATACAATTTGTGGGAGTCACTCACAGAGACATTTTTGCAGTCCTCTATACATAAAGGATAAATAATAAATAGCATGTGATAGTTTTACATGTTTTCCTGGACCAGATCACCGGATACCCAAGTACCTGGTGCATGATTTCTGCAGGTGGTCTAAGGGTGTTTCCAGAAGAACTAGCATGAAATTGGTGGACTGACTAAAGTGCATCGTCCTCCCCAACACAGGCGGGCCTCCCCCAATCCACCGAGGGCCCCAATAGAGCGAAAAGGTGGAGGCAGGTTGAATTCTCTCTGCCCCCCTGCTGATCTCGGATATCAATCCTCTTAGGCCCTCACCTTTCCTGGGCCTCAGACCTCCAGACCCAGCCTGGGACCCACACCATCAGCTCTGCTACATCTCCAGCTCGCAGGTGGCAGCCAGTGGGGACTTCTCAGCCTCCGTAACAGCAAGAGCAAATATCCTAAAATGATTTTCTTTCTTTCCTATTAGTTCTGTTTTTCTGGAGAACCCTGGCTAATACAGTAAAATTCAAGCTGTAAGAATAAATCTGTTTATTATTTATTTTACAAAAGCTCTGTGGGAGGATACATGAGCTGCTAGCTAAACTTGTAGTATTAACTCAAAACAAGAATGTATTACATATAAATTTGTATACATGCACATGTTTACATATATGTATATTATATGTATAAATGTACATGTATGTATATATTATAATATGTGAAATAAGAGATTGAAGATTACCAATAACATATTGCGATTTTATGCCAATAAAGAAGATACGGTATGCTCAGTATGATGCCACTGATACTTTAAATATGAAATGATTGTGGGGGGGGCCTTTTAAAATAAACCATCTGTCGCCCTGGCTGGTGTGGCTCAGTGGATTGAGCGCGGGCTGCAAATTAAAGGGTTGCCAGTTCGATTCCGAGTCAGGGTACATGCCTGGGTTGCAGGCCAGGTCCCCAGTGGGGGCCACATGAGAGACAACCATATATTGATGTTTCTCTCCCTCTCTTTCTCCCTCTTTTCCCTTCTCTCTAAAAATAAATAAATAAATACTTTTTAAAAAATAAATAAAATAAATAAACCATCTGTCCAAAAGCACAATGTACTCAACAAAAGAAGAGGTGCCTATTATTGTTTAGTTATCTCCATTTTACAAGTGCACATATGTGCGAAACATTTAATTGACTGAAAGTATACATTTTTAAACAGAGATGACATTTTCAACAGTATAAAAAGCAAAACTGGATTATTCGCTGGCATAGATTCAGAAGCAGAGCACTGATGTGAGAAAATACAGACAAGAACACACACTGGGAATGAAAAGTTGATTTTATCAAATATTATTTTTGAGGGAAGCTTGTGGGGGCCCTAGCAATAAAAATAGAAAGGCGTCGCTGACCGAAGATAAATAACAGGCTGCGTAAGGTGCCGCACGGAAAAGGGAGACATTTAGGCAGAGAAAGGAAGGGATGGGGGCAAGGGCAAACACAATGGTGGGTCCGACAGCGCACGCCCACAACCTAAAGACAAGGGGAAACAACTGTGTTTACGGGAAACGGTACAGTGATTTCAATGACAATTGGAATAATCTGATCAGTGACCGTTTTCCGTTAGGTGAAAAAGACCTGGTGATAAACAGAGAATGCGAGCACCTCCCCGTGACCCGGGACACAGCCAAGCCTGCTGGCCTCCTCTGAGGGTCAGCGCTGCCCAGGCGGGTTGCATAATGGGCGGGGAAAGCGGCCGCAGTAGCTAGGCAGGCCTGTCCACCGGTTCCTGAGACCCAATTGTGATCCGCTGTGTCCCTCCCCAACTTAGGAAATTGTACCAGGATTCAAGTGAGGCACAGACACTTCTTCCACACTAAGTGGTTTGAGGAGGGATGGCATAGGAGAAACTGCACACACGTTTGCACCCACAGAACCATCACCGCAATCGAGATGGCATCCACGCCCCCAAAGTCTCTCCCTGGCCTACTGCAAGCCCCGTCTCGCCTCTCGCTGCCTCGGATCCCTGGAAGCATTCTTCTTCTAAACCCAGATTATTTCGCCTATTCTAGAATTTTGTAAATGGGCTCTGCCAGTCTATGCTCTTTCTGTTCTGACTTCTCCCATTCAAGGTCATTATTTTAAGATTAGTCATGCCGTATCAGTCGTTCATTCCATGTTTTTTGCTGATCACTGTAACCAGAGGCTTATTGATCTTATTGACCTCACAGAACTAGCTTTTGTTTTATTGATTTTTCTCTATTACTTTCTGTTTTCTATTTCATTAATCCATCCTGATCCTTACTGTTTATTTTTGTCTACTTGCTTTGCACGTCAGTTGTTCTTCCATTTATAATAACTTAAGGTAGAATCTAAGTTCATTGATGTACCACTTTCTTCTTTCTTATGTATTTAATGCTATAATTTTCCCCCAAATACTGCTTTAGTTGCATTCACTGAGTTTCAAAATGTTAGGTTTCCATTTTTATTTATTTCAAAAAAACTTTGAAATAAGTTATTTATAAGTATGTATTTAGTTCTCAAATACTTGGCTGTATTTCAGATATATTTTATTACTGATTTTTAATATAACTACCTTGTGATGAGACAACATACTTTGCATGAATTAAAACTTTTTCAGTTACTTGAAATCTATTTTGTGTCCCAGAATGTGGTCTACATCAGTAATGGTCAATGTGCATTTGAAGACATTGTGTATTCAGTCATGGTAAGCGATGTAGTTTATACACACTGATTTGATAAATCGTTTGATAGTGTTGTTTAAGTTCTTTAAGAGAGAGAGGACATATTAAATCTTCTACTCTAATTGTGATTTGTTTCTTTCTTCTGACAGTTTTCAGTTTTTGATTCATATTTTTTTTTAAAGATTTTATTTATTTATTTTCAGAGAGAGGAGAAGGGAGGGAGAAAGAGCAATGTATGGTTGCCTCTCACATGGCCCTCACTGGGAGCCTGGCCCGCAACCCAGGCATGTGCCCCGACTGGGAATCAAACCGGGACCCTCTGGTTCCCAGCCCGCGCTCAATCCACTGAGCTACACCAGCCGGGCTTGATTCATAATTTTTGACAATTGTTACATGCATTCATGTTTAAGGTTGTTATTTTCTTTTGAGGAACTGACTTTGTTATCATCATTCAATGACTTTTTCACCTTTTATAATACCTTTTGCTCTTAAATCTAGCTTATCTACTACCAAAATAGCCACAGCAGATTTCTTCGATTTAGTGTCTGTTTTGTTTAACGGTTTCCTTTTCTTCCATTTTTTTTAGTTTTAAACTATCTGTGTCTTTCTGTTTACAGTAGGTTTCTTTGCCGCACCATGTAGTTAGTTCTCGGTTTCTTATGCAATCTGACAAATTCTGAAACTCTGTTGGAGTATTTAATCACTTCCATTTAGTATAATTATGGATCTGGTTGAATTTACATCGACTATTTCTAATATCTTGCTATTTGTTTTCCACTTGTTCTATTGGTTCTTTATTCCCTCATCACTCTTTTGTTGGCCTTTTGACTTAATGGTATACTCTAAAAATATCCCATTGCCTCTTTCGATTCACCTGTCAGCAGAATTCTCTGTCGTGTCCTTTCAGTGGTTACTTTAGAGTTCTTAGCATACATTCTTAATTTAACACCACCTCCCCCCAGGTGATATCACACGATGTAGTGTCCAGGATAATTTCACTTCTCCCCTTCTAGCCTATGTGCTACTGTGGTCATAGATTTTTCCTTTACACATGGTAAATAAAAAATTAGTAGAAGTAGTTTTTTAAAGTTATTTTAAAAGTTTTAGTATTTCCCGTGTAGATATAGTACCCATTTGTCTTCACTTCCTCCTGTAAACCCAGGCTTCCATCTTATATCATTTCACTTTTCTCTGAAGGACTTTCTTTAAAAATTATTGTAGTGTGTGATGAATTCTTTCACTTTTTGCATATGTGAAAAGAAGGCTTATTTCACCTTTCACCTTAATTTTTCAACAATATCTTCACTGGCTGATAAATTCTGGATTAACAGGGGTTCTCCCCTCTCCCACTGGTTAAATGTGTCCCTCTGCTCTCCCCACCTGCGTTGCTTCCAATGAGGACTGCTGCCGTCTTTGCTTCTGCTCCTTCGTGGTGAATATTCTCTCCCTGCCTTCCAGCTGCTTTTAAGATTTTTTTCTCCTTTTCCACAGCTTTTAAGCAATTTGATAATGATGGGCACTGATCTGTGGGTTTATAGTTTTAATCATACTTGGAAATTTTCAGACACTGTTTATTTGATTTTTTCCCTTCCCTCCAATTATACACGCTTGACCTCTTAAATTGTCTCTGCTCAGTGATGCTCTGTGTTAATTGCAATATTTTTAGTCTTTTCCTCGACGTATTTTTACTTTAGATAATATTGACCACTGCCTCTTAAAGCTTACTTATTTTTTCTTCTGATAGTCTGATATATGCACCATTAATGCCATCAGTGTATTTTTCATCTCTGACATCACCGTTTTCATCTCTATAAATTGTTTTTGTCCTTCAAAAAATGTGCACATCTCTCGTTAACATATTCAATCTTTCCTCTAGCTTCTTGAACATATGGTATACATTCATAATTACTGTTTACATGTTTTTGTCTACTAACTCTGCCATGGGTCATTTCTGGGTCAGTTTTGATTGATGGTTTTTCTCTTCATTATGGATAATCTTTTACTGTCTCTTTTTATGCCTGATAATTCATAATCGGATGCAAGACTTTGAGCATTTTACCTTGTTGCGGTGTGTGGGTGGGGGGGAGAATATTTGTGTATTTCTAAAAAATGTTTCTGTACTTTCTTTTAGGATGGCTAACCTCCTTGGAAATGATTTGATCCTGTCAGGTCTTGCTTTTAAGATGTAGTCAGTGGGGATCCAAACAGCATTTTGTCTAGTGTCAAAGTACCGACCACCGAAGCAGACACTCTTCAGTTCTTCACCCAATGCCCCATGAATTATGAGGTTTTCCGTCTGGCAGTGGAGAACAGGCACTGCCTGGGAGCTCCTCCCACAGAGCAGTGTAGAAAAGGCCCAGGCAGTGAGCGGACAGTCAGAGAGCTCACGTCATCTGTTTCTTTAGAGACACGCGGTCCGTTTGGGCTTGAGAGCCAATTTCTTGAAAGCCATTGATTCATATATTTTGTCCTATACGATGGTTCCTTCAAGTGCTAGATACATCTGGCCCTTTTTAGTCTGCTTGCCTAGAACAGGAAGCCCTGAGAGCCATACTTTTAACTTTGATTTTATCTCACTAAGTTTTTTGAAAAAAAAATATTTCTAAGCCTTGGTATTTTTGCGGCTATTTGTAACTTGTTCTTCATAGTGGACTGTGACTCACGATAGTGTTGTGACACCATGACCAAGGGAACAGCAAGCGTGTGTTGAACTAAATATATCCTCCTGGGAGGGGAAAAAAAAACTAAAGAGGTTAGGAGTGTCTGAACACAGGTAAATATTTCTACGGACATCGCCCCTCTGAGACCATGAACAAACTTCTGAAAGACCCAGCTGGGATTAGTTGGAGGACTAAGGACCTCCAAAGGCAGTGACGGACCCCTTATCACCTAGAGAGGCTTCAGGAGGAGTTCTCCTGAAAACTGTCTTGTGTTTGCCAACATAGATCACTCTCAAAAGACTTTGGTTCCTTGGAATCAAGTTCACAGAATGATCTTGATAAACTGTGAGGCTGGAGAGGGTTTGGACTCGACTTCAGTGAGAGGTGTGAAATTGGGCAGTTCTAGGACTTCCCCAAGGTAGTGTGAAGAACCACGGATACCAAGGATAAGCATTATCAGGCCATCATGAATGGTAGAGACTATCCTAGGGAGAAAAATGTTCTAGGTGCCCATCTCACTTCTGCATTGTAGAGAGGTCTCCAAGAAAGACGGAGGGGAAATGTCAGGCAGTGGTGAAGACCGAGCTTAGAATATGTAGTACAGCATCAGGTGGGTTTTTCTTGAGTTTTAGCAACAGAGCCAGCTCCAGAGCAGCAGTCTCCAATGGAAGCAGGAAGTGGTTAGAGTCTGTCACACCTGTCCATCACACGTGCCCTGTCAGAGTGTATGTAATGTAACAAGGCTACCAGGAAAGCTTGTCACCTAAATACAGAGTTTCTCCAGACAAAACGGGACCCTCCATCTCTCCCTCAGAATGGCTTATAGGAAGTCTTACTTCAGAAACTGCAGAGGGAGAGATGGACCACCCTGGAGATGCCTCCGTCAAGGTCAAGGCTTCAGTAGTGGGTTCTCATGGTAGGACATAGTCTTGAAGACTGGAGAATCCACACCCTCAGATGGACCTGAATGTGTGTCAGCCCCATCAATATAAGACCTAGGAGTGAGGTTGCAAAACTTTAAAAAGAAATAAAAGAAAATCCAGGGACTCTCTTTTTAAAAGAAAAAGGAAGAAAATTTTTTAAAAAACACAAAATAAATTAAAGACTTTTGAAAGAACTTAAACTGTAAAAAAGGATTTAGTCTCTGGTAGGATTAACTTTGGTCTCAAACAGGAACTAAGAGGAGGTAGCCTGTTTCTACATTAGGAGCAAAGTGCATTCAAGGTCACTTTCACCATACGAGGCGGACCAGATCTACTCCCTGTCCCGCCGCCTGTTAGTGAGGATACTTAGAATCACAACTCTGGTCCTTGACTTCCTTGGTCCCATGCCTTTACTTTTTTAGGGCCACCCTGGAATAAAAATATGTGTCGGAGAATTCTTGTTGCCATCTATTACTGTAACAGTAATTGCTGAACCGCAGAGGTACCTCCCACCTGCAGAAGGGGGGGCGAATGACATGCAACCTCCGTGTTTGTACTCTGTGACCTTCATCCCAAGCCTCTGTGCTCTGTTCTTTGTCTCCCAAATAAGGTAGCTAACCTAGCTTCCGCTCCTGGCCCCTGTAATCAGTTTCTGCCACGTAGTTTCCCCGCCACTGCCTGAATATATATAAGCCACTCCCTTTCCTTTGTTTGGGGCTCAGGATTTGGAATCTCTCCTCTGAGCCCGCACGCGTAATAAAAGGTCTGTGATCCATACCTCTCAGGTGTTTGGTCGCTTCAGTTCACCGTAACATTACCTCCTCTCCCTTTTCCCCTGGTAAAGAAACATAACTGCACTGCATCGAGAAGGAGGCATTTCCCAGCTTTTCAGACAAGAAAATATGTGTCGAGGTGTGACAGAACTTCAGGCAGGTTGCTCAAAAAGATCTGACTTGGCTGGCAGGAGTACCTTGTTCCTCCCCTACTATCTCTTACCTGCTTCCTGGAATGCTGATGCAATGAATGATATTTAAGCAGCCATTTGGGAACATGCAGCAACCTAGAGGGTGTGCTGAGGATAACAGAGCAGAAGCTGAAAGGAGCCATGTCTCTGACAACTTCCTAAACCTTCCACGCCAGCCCTGGGTTGCCTATTCCAGGCCTCATTCATGAAATAAACTCTTGATTGTTATTTTATTTATTTCTCTGCACAGATGAACTTCTTCATGAATGATCCAAATTATATTGCAAGGAAATATTAAGGGCCAAAATGCTGAAAAAGTACGCATGGGATACCAGAACCCAATTGATGGTGTCAGAGCAGAGCCAGGGCGCAGCCAGGGCCCCCCACAGTAAACAGATGCCAAAATCTGAACTCTGGGCCACTGTCCATAAAAGAGTCTCAATCCAATATCCAAAACTGCATTTTAAATTAAAAAAGACAGCCTGGCTAGTGTAGCTCAGTGGATTGAGCGCAGGCTGGGAACCAAAAGGTCCTGGTTCAATTCCCAGTCGGGGCACATGCCTGGGTTGCAGACCAGGTCCCCAGTGAGGGCCATGTGAGAGGCAACCATACATTGCTCTTTCTCCCTCCCTTCTCCTCTTTTTAAAAATAAATAAATAAAATCTATTTAAAAAAAGACAAATAATGATGCAAATAATGATGATCAGCTGCTCTGAAGCCGAGAAGGAGGTGTAAACACAGGAAGAATGCGAACAAGCAAGGATGCTGGTCAGCAGGATGCAAAGCCTTGGCAAGGGTCATCAGCGGAGTGATGGCCTTTATTTTGCTATTTAGATGGTGTCTTTCAAGGTAGAGCATCCTCTATTGTCATAATACCTTTTCTCTCTGGTGGCAGCCCCAGGAGAAAGCTGCAGGGAGTTCTCTGCCCTTGCCCTGTGCCTGACTGGACCACGTGCTTGGCTGCGGGCGCCTGTGCCTGGTGAGAGGAACGATGCTGCTGTCGTTCTTGGCAGACAGGTCTGTGTGTCCTCCTGAGCTGAAATAATCCATAAAAATACATCTCATGAGTTATGGTTTGCTCCTTTATCAAAAAACACAGAAAGCCGGTTCAAGATAAATGGATGGGAAGGGTGAGCCATTTTACAAAATCAATGGAAGGTACACACTTTTTGTTTACTTATCTAGAGTTCTTTGACACCATTTTATAACCATGAAGGCTTTAACTACTGAAGAAAAGACACAGGCAAAACGAAATGGGTGAGAAGGGCAACAGAGAAATAGGCAGACTACAGACACCACGCTCCATTTTGAATACTTTCTGAAGCTGACTGAGTGTCTGGAGCTTGCATGTTGGGCTCCTATGTGTGCTGGAGGGAGGAGGGGACGAGGGAGAGTGTGGGAGTGAGCGCGGGAGCCAGCGAACTCACAGAGAAAACACAGCTCTCCACGCGGAGTGCACCCGGCAGATTTCGTTTCATCAAAGGAAAAGCCTGGCCAGGTGTTCCTTCACTATCCTTTGGTGTGTTCGGGACACAGCTGGACTTCTAGACGACTGAAAGGAGGAGGAAGAAAAAAAAAAAAGAAATCACAGAAATGTAATAATTTTACAAGTGAGCTCCAAGTAAAGAGTTTATAGAATTTTAATCTGAAAAAAAAGAGAACATTTAATTGCTATGGAATTTGTAGTCGGCTTTCGGTAATATAACTGTCTGAATTATAATCATCCTATACAGAAACTCTAACAGAAGAAAAGATGAATACCGTCCCTGATGTTTTACTTTTCTGGCTCTATAGAAGCTGAGCAGAGTGGAAAAATTCAATAGTAATCCGTAGTTAAAGCTTCCTCGGTAGATAAAAGTTACTGCTCTGGGCCATAAAAGCTACATTTTGGTTAAGAGAAGAGATTACCTATGAAAATACAGAAAGCCTTATGGTAAATTCTGCTTTTTACTGAAATGATGAAAGAGAAGCAGGATTCGGGAAACCAAAAGCCATATAATTACAGTAAACTATTAACCATGGACTAGTCTCATAAATTATTGAAGACATTCACGTTTATCTTATTATGAGAACCTACTTTTGCTCCTAATGTATATAATGTCCTTTTTCTTTGCACTAACTAGGAGAATAAAAGAGTTTAAAATTACTTTTTAAGAACTTTAACCTTCATAAAATATATCCCTTTTAGACTAAATGGTAAATTGTGGAAAATTTTGCCTAACAGAAAACCACTTCTGCCAATGCTCTTATTCTATGTTTCTCTAGAAAACAGGGGGTAGCCTCCTCTGGTCCTTCGGTACCAATCTCCCCCTTCAGAATTCTGGTCAAAGAATTAAGTTGTTTTAGCTCATTTTGAAGGATTTGTTGTATTTGAATGACCACCCTCTAAATCCCTAGGACTACATGTAAATATCAATAATAAATGACAACCAGGCATTGAGGTGAAAAGAAAGATTCATGCTTGTGAATGCCACATACTCAAGTATCATTATCAGCAGTCTGCGGTATGTAACCAGGGCAAGGGAAACATGTGTTACATCACATATCTTTGTTCTTCCTTATGAAGATGAGAATTTTATGAGCTCTAGGTCCCCCTTTCAACCCAAAGCACATATGATTTAGAGTTCTGTGTGATGTTAACAAGGTCAGCGTTGTTCTCTGCAGGAGGCAGAGAATGTCGTCACTAAATAAGAACCCAGAAACTCAAGCGTGACACAAAGAGGCACCTGGAGAAAACCGGAGGACACATCTCATTAAAAAGCCAGTGACCTTAAAAGAGACAAAGTCAGTGAAAGGACATGACTTGGCATCGCACTTTGTTGCAAATTTCCTGACCGGATCTGACCCTGCAAGACTTGACAGCGTCACCGAAGTCACCACCTCCCTGTCCCACTTCAGTGTGGCTCACTGGGCACAGCCTCCAAGCCCAAACACACTTGACCTGGGGTTTGGTGGCTCCAAGGGGAAGGGACCACAGAGGATGACCAACTTGAAAAGTGATTCCAGGGTATGCTATCTTCCTTCTATCACCAAGAACCAGGGGGAAATCACAGATACATTCACACCACCAGGGACTTGGCCCTTCTCTCTGAATGACAGGCAACAGAAGTTGGAATTATATTGGAGATTTCAAGATGAGGAGCTAACTGCACGCCGAGTATCACATGACCTTGAGGGCCGTGATGTCTGAGACAAACCTGACAGGAGGGTGCACAGGTAAGTACCACGGAGTCCTGGCACCCCCTCAACAGGCACCGGCCTTTCAGGATCGGAAACCCACGTGGTCTCCATGAAGCCGCTCAGAGTGTGGTGCTTATGGCTGTACATGGAGTCACGCCACAGAGTGGCCCCTCCTCAGCTTTATTTTCTTTCCAGTCTACAAGGATTAATCAGTTCACATCGCAGAGGAGCAAAAGCTCTCTTCTTCCCTTCTAGGTCCTTCTGTTGGCCTACTACTTAAATTGGCATAAAACAGATTAACGGGAGAAAAGCAAACCTAATTTTGTACTTACAGGAACTCAGAGAAAAATAAGACTCAAAGAAGTGGCCAAAGCAGGCCACTTTTACACCTTTTAGACAGAGAAACAATGAATTGGTGAAGAATTGACAAGACAAGCGGGTCTGGGCTTGGGGCGGTAATTAGTGAGGAAGCATGTTTGTACAGCCCTCCTGGACCTGAATTCCCTATCTCTTGATAAGATACCTTCTGTACAGAGCACATACCGATGTCTTCTTAAATTTTAAGATGTGTGATCATTCCTTTGTCTATTTAAATTTTTGTATTTGCAACATATCCTGTCAGGTACAAACACTGACTGTTCGTGACCTGTACAACCTAGTAAAGGAAATATGATGTGCTTAAACAATGCTAATGCAGCGCAGGTATGATACACACCACAGAAAAGAGTTGTCTGCGAAATACTATTATAATAGGGAAGCAGCTAAAAGGATTTCAGCTGGGAGTGGATGGAGGAAGCAAAAACGAGGGCACAGAAAAGGAAATTAACATTTGAGCTTGGTCAGTGGTTCTCAATCTTGGCTGAGCAGCTATAGTGTGGGGATTGCCGGGGGAGGCGGGTATAAGGGGACTGAATGGTAATGGAAAAGAATACAATAAAGATTAAATTTTTTAAAATGGCATGGATGCCTAGACTTCAGCCTCAGATTCAGTGGGTTCAGTATGCACGGGATCACTACTATACAACAGATGCGACTTATAACTGTTATACATATTTTATTTTCAAATAAGATAAATGTTTTTTTTCTCAGAACAAAATATGGCATATTTTGGCCACTCCACATCAAAAGGATCTGTTCTATTCCTTGAACCATTAGCTGAAATCAGCCATTCTATTACACCAACAATAGCAAATTTTTTAAAAAATTGAGAGCATCCTGAGTTTCTATAAAAACATTTTCGGGAATTACATTATTTATTTGGTAACAAATACAGCTCTCCCTCCCCTTTGTTTTCAGAAACAAATACCCCAACTATAAAGCAAAGCAAATACATTGATTTAAGCAAACAAGCCACAATATATTTGTATATAAAGTTCAGCAAATTTAAGTGTAATTTTAAAAATACCCAGTGATTTTATTTAACCAAATCAAATATATTTAATGCACATTGACTACAAAATTGCTCAGCTACTTGAATAGTTTTGTTTAGTTATGAGAAGGCACTATTAGAATATAATGATCTATTGCTTTTCAACACCAGCTGTCAATGCCATTAGAATCTAAGCTCTCTCGTCCCTTCGTATAAAGCAACGGCATATATTTTTACAAATAAATAGTAATATATGACAGAAGAAACATGTAGAGGCATCTGAGTTCAAAGTTCAAATGTAAACACATAAAGGCTTCTAAGTTCAAATTAGAAGTACTATGTAATTATATAATAAGCATTATGTAAATATACTTCTAATTACATAACTAGAAGTATTATATAAATAATTATATAAGTGGAAGTATTATGTGAATAAAAGATATAGCCGAGACCCTCTATGCCGCCTCTGGGTAGCTTTCGGGCACGTTCTGCTATTTCCTCAGATCCAGCGCTGTAGACAGTCACTGCCACACTGAGAGGCGTTTTAATCCCCCTGACCTGCTCGCTCTTTGTCTGAGGACAACTAGGTGGGTGAAAGTTGTTTTCATTTTTTCTTAAAAAGAAATCTGTGTCCCTGAGGACCTTGACACATGAAGCCACATCATTTCCAGACCCGGGTCCCATTTGACAGGGTGTGTGGGTGCAGGACAGCCTTCCACAGAAATAGGCTGCAGTCCCTGCCCACCCCAGTCACCGGAACTCTCGGTGGCAGACTCATGCTGCTGCTAATCCGTTTCACATCATGGGGATGCACACAGCGAAAAGATGCAGATTGGGGACTGCACAGAAGTCACTTGGAAAACAACTGAAACCCGAGCTTTCCAGCATCACCTCTCTGCACCAAAAACACAAAAACATATGCTCTCCCCTTATTTTCTACTTTTTTTTTTAAGTAGAGAAATCAGCTTCTGTTAGACTATTGCCTACTCAGAGCTCTATCACTGGAACAAGGTAATGGGTAACTGGTATCGAGTTTTGCCATTTTGAAAGAGCGTTAGGAAAGAAACGTCAGTCTATCTGCCTATTACCAAAGCAAATCAGAACCATTTCCATCCAGTTTTCTTTCCTTCTTTTTTTTTAAAAAACTTATTAATTGATTTTAGACAGAGAGGAAGAAAAGGAGAGAGAGAGAGGGAGGGAGAGAAGTGAAAGAGAGAGAAATATCGATTTGTTGTTCCGCTTATCCATGCATTCATTGGTTGATTTTTGTCTGTTCCCTGACAGAGGATGGACCCTGCAGCCTTGGTGTATCAGGATGGCATTCTAACCAACTGAGCTACCCAGCCCTGTCCCCTTCTTTCCTTAAAGTGCAATGTTCAGACTTAAAATCGGTTTTCTGAATTATTGATATTATTGGTCTAAACTTCTGTTGCTATTTTCAGTTCTTAACAAAGAGCTAAGTGGAAAACTAGAACGGCAGAGTCACTGGGCTAATTTGGTATCAATTTCATGCAACATGAAGAATTGAATTGAGTTCCTGTGCTGGCATAATTTACATGAACAGACACTACATAAGAGTCTTTCAAAGCCATTAGTCAAAATTAAAACATGGTATTTGATACGTGTTTACTATTTTAGACAATGGATAAAATGAGACGTCTAGGTTCATGTGCTTTAGGACTTTTCAGGTGACTTTCAGTGGCATGGAAGAAAGTGGTTGGTCAGATTCACTGCTGCACGTAACGGCTGTCTGAACATTCGTTCTTCAGGGTAAGGGAAGGTGAAAACTGAAATTAGTGTCAAATGTTTCTCCACAGCGCAAGGGAAAGGATTGAAAGAGCCACAATCCAATATTTTTACCCAGATGCAATAGTAAAACAGGAAATGTCCATTGTCATTTATAATCAAAATTAGCTGGCGAAGTTGTCTTCACTGTAAAAAGTAATAAAAAGCATAGGCAAATCTCAATTACTGCATTTGATTTTCTTGGCTTGACTGTCTCCATCAAATAAATCAACAACGGTTTAATTATCCAACCTAGGAAGGCATAACAAGTGTGCACAGAGTGCTGGCAGTGGTCTGATTAAGAAATAACTTCACGTGTTTGTCAGGGAAATACCGGGGACTTAACCACATGAATTAATAAAAGAGAGATCAATTTCTTCCCACCCTCTGTCAAACTCAATGCATGGGAACATGCACTGACCAGCCGCTGTCACTAACAGATAGGTATAAAGTAGTAGAAGTAGTGAATGAGAACATAATTATCTTTTTTCTTTCCAGTTAACTGTACCTGAGCTTCCAGTCAACATTTATGCAATGAAAATAAGATTAGCTATTTTGACGCTGTCACTAACAGATAGGTATAAAGTAGTAGAAGTAGTGAATGAGAACATAATTATCTTCCTTCTTTCCAGTTAACTGTACCTGAGCTTCCAGTCAACATTTACGCAATGAAAATAAGATTAGCTATTTTGACATTCAAACCAGTAAAATTAGAGATAAAGCCTTTTCCCTAACACCCCTAGAAATGGATCCCCCATATCGGAACACACAAGAGCATTTCCTCTACGCCTCCCCTACTTCTCTTTTTGGATCCCCCGAGGTTTTCTAGCTCTACAAATCTCTGATTGTTTCACTCTATTTTAAGGGTCGCCGCTGTCATTCACCTTTCATTCCAGTGCCTTATGCTGCCCCTCTGATCAGTAACAAGTAACCTCCAAGTCCATCTCTCACGGCCACTGTGCTGACTTTCGGAGCTGAAGGCAGGAAGATATTGGAAGCTGAGGAAACGCTGCTTTTCTGGAATAACACCAGAGTGTTGCCTAGGTTCCGTGGGGGCATCTTGTATTGCATAGTTCTGGATCCGCCATTTTCAATCATGCTCATCTCACGGCACACATAAACGAATTATTAAAATTCTGCAGCACACCAAAAAATATATGTTTGCCAATCTGACAAAAAATAGGTATAATTTTGATTCATTCACACCAATATTGTCATATTGGATGCTGTCATTTTTATTTGACAGTCTAAGGAAAAAGAAGTTGGTGCCCCTGACTAGTCAGGCATCACATGTTTTAAAAACTGTTGCAGCACACCGGTTGAAAACCCTGGTCTAGATAAATAACCTTTCTATAATATTAGCAACTACTAGTCTTAACAATCCCTGTGATTGCACTTGCCTTGTTTTTGTTTATATCTATAAAAAAGGAATCCATGAGACCAAAAAAACTATGTTGGCATACAGATTATTCAAGCAATGACTTTAAATAAAAATTACAATACGTCTGAAATTCTCCATTAAAAAAACAAAAAGATTGAACTAATTAATTCAGAAATACTATCACTATATCACCAAGTTGAAAATTGTGTACTTTACCTAGAAGTTAACCTTTGTCAGTTCGTTGTGGTTAAGTTCCTGGTATTTCCCTAACAACTACGTGAAGTTATTCCCTAAACAGACGATTGCCTGCACTCTGTGCACCCTTGTTACACTCTTCTACATTGAATCATCCAACCACTGTCAAACTTACTTTTACATTAACAACTCCATCATGCACAAGATGTGCCTGCTATTTTATGTGAGAGTCCAGACAAGAGCAAAGGACACGGCATGCCTGGGGACTGCTACTGATTTAAAGTACATTTGCAGAACTATTAATGGTAAAATCAAAGGAATGTCTTCTACTCAGTGGATGTGTTTTCGACGAGCTTTGTCGAAGAGATCTTTTAAAGTGGGGTCTTCATTCTGGCTTGCTTTCTTTCCTTGTGAAAGGGTGGTGGGAGGAAGGAGGACTGGATGGGTAGACTAAGTGATTGAGAGTCACTGATCTGCCCCCTTCACTTACCCAAGCTAACAGTGGATTCCATGAGAGCCACATAGCTGCAAACAGGACCCATAAAAGATTTGCATTTTATTTTCTTATTTTATTTTAGTTTAGTTTAGTTTATTTGGTGGTCACATTGTCATCTTCAGCTACTTTCTAGAGGTTTCTGATAAGTTGCTTAAACATTTATGTAAATAATTTTTGCTCCACTCTCTGTTACACGTGGTTTGGATAAGAAAAACTTTGTGGCTCTAAAGTATTAAAACACACAGTGAACTCTTGAGGTGAGAACGGTGTGTTTAGGGACATTGATCTTAAGTACTGTTAATGGAAGTGTTATCTCAATCTCATGCACGTAATAAAAATTGCTCCAGCCACTGAATCTTCTGTCACTTTGATGTAGAGGTTAGACAACAAAACGGATTGCCTTGTCTATCAAAATGTGCTAGAGAAAATGTCCTCGTCACATCTGGGAAAGAAGTGACACTGAGATATGGGGTAAAGTTCATACAGTATTTGAGAAATTCAGGAAAATGCTAGTCACTTGTGAAAGGAAGAGAATAAGGAGAATTTGATACTACAGCTGCTGCTAGAATTTTAAACAGAAAAGAGCAATGTCGAGCTTTAACATACTCATGTGATTTGTTGAATAAGAGAAGGGAATCATAAATTCTTAGGAGGATTCTTTTATTCAGTGTTGAGTTAGAAACACCTGAGGGTTGTCTAAATACAGACACTGATCTGAGTAATTTTGTGATGGATGCCTGTGAGCTTTATTTGATGTCTTATTTTTTTGTTGCTTTGGAATTCAACTTCATTATCTAACTCTTGCTAGAATGTTGTTTTCATGACAGTAAAGGATTTGGGGGCAAGCAGATTTAAAGGACAGTCTTCTTTATAAACTTCTGTATCTCAGTGTCCCCAGAAACTGAATGCATGGGAGAACAGAATCTACTTGTTTGTTCCTAATTTTTGCAGAAATATAAAGGCCTTTTTTCTTTTTACCATGCAAGAGATTAAAATTTATTTAGCAGTCGTAGCTCATTAGAATTCATGAAATTTAGTTTAACTGTTTTTATTTATTATTTTTTTTTTTAGCTTAGAAAATGTAGTTCCGGAATGATAAAGGGATTTACCCAAAATAATACCTAATTAAAGTAGTAAAAAGGAAGTCAGACACTCCCCATCACATGCCATTAGAGAAATGTACATTTAAACACTAATAAAATATGACTACACACCTACTAAAGTGGCCAAAATCTGAAACGGTGCAGAACCAAATGCTGGCAAGGATGTGGGGCAACAGGAACTCTCTTATATTGCTGGTGGGAGTGCAAAAAATACAGCAATTTTGGAAGACAGCTTTGCAGTTTCTTACAAAACTAAACATACTCTTACCACACGATTCAGCAATTGTGTGGTGCTGACCCATAGGAGGTGAAAACTTAAGTCCACACCCATACCTGCACACGAGTGTTTATACTAGCTTTATTCATAATCGCCGGACCTCACAAACACATGAGATAGCCCTTTAGTCAGTGAATGAAGACAGAAACTGTACATCTAGGCACTGGGATAGTTTTCAATCCTAAAAATAAAGGAGCTGTCGGGCCAAGAAAAGACATGAAGTGACGTTAAATGCACCTTACAATACTAAGTGAAAGAAGACAATCTGCACGATTCCCATCATACAACATTTTGGAAAGGGAAAAGTTACAGAAACACTTACAAGATTAATGGCTGTCAGGAGTTGGGGGGTCGCGTGGAGGAGGAATATTTAGGCAGAGCGCAGAGGATTTTTAGGGCAGTGAAACTACCTTGTGTAATACTATAATGATAGAAACATGTCTTTATACATGTGTTCGGACTCATAGAATGCACACCCCCAAGAGTGAACCATGATGTAGAAGTTTGAATTTTGGGTGATTATGATGTGTAAATGTAGGTTCATCAATGGTTACATACACATGTAGCACTCTGATGGGGTAGGCTACTTGTGCGTGGAGGGCGGGGGGAGTATATGGTATATCCTTATACCTTCCCTTCAATTTCATCATAAACCTAAAACTGGCCAGGAGTCCCTGAGAGGCAGGGGAGACCCCAGCCTGGAGGGAACCTGGATCTGCCACAGCAAGCCTGTGCTCCCAGAAGGGAGGGAGCTGCGGAGAGTGCAGGTTGCAGAAAGCGCCTGAGGCCACCTGAATTGGAATCACAATGAAAACCCCTGAGACAGCCTTCTCACACCCTGGAGCCAATCTATAAACAAAGGCAATGTGGTTGTGCCAGCTGATGGTGACAGAACCGTGTCATCGTTGGGGGTGGGGGAGGGGCGGGGCTTGTACAGCAACTGTGTGAGCTGTGGGGGCCAGGCATCCCTCCCTGGCAAACAGACGCTGCCTACTGTGAGCAGCTGGGAAACTTCTGCCCCTTTCCGCAAAATGGCAGCCAAAAGAGGGTTAAAATGTGGGGAGCTGACACAGGTGGCAGACACAGACACACCTTGAGTCGAGCCTGATGCTCTCTTGTGCAGGGATTTTTGGGCCAAGTCTTTAAAATGCAGGGCTCCTGAAACATGAGGCTTTTCCCCTCCCCTGCCTAGCCCAGTGAGCCTAAAATCCTGAGACAGGCAGGTCCCTGGGAGGCCACGTGGTCTGGAAACATTTCCCATTCCCCTCCCAAACACAAGGTGGGCAGAAGCCTGGGCGCTGGGCGGGGTCCGTTGCTCTCTTAACTTCTGGGCTTCATGGGTTCCTGTCTTGCCGGGCATGGATGGGAGCTTTTGTGAGACTGGCAATGCTGGGCCCACCCGGCGTTTAGAGGCAGGGTCCCATGCTAGGATGCATCCCTCGCCAGGCTCCCGCCTTTGGGGTGCTACGACCCAGTGCGTGACGGCCTGTGGGTCCTGGACTGCTTCCAGTCTCCCCCTCTGAGAGCAGCACAGGGAGACTGAGAGCAGTGCATGGAGGCATGAGCTGGGAAGTTCCCCTGCATGACCGTCTGGGGTTATCTGGCAGCGCCCCACAAACCTTGAGAGAGAGAGAGCTGCAGCAAGATGGCGGCGACTCTAAACCCACAAGTGCACATCCCAGGGAGGATGGAGACCTGACTGCATGGCCAGCTTAAGCTCCAAAAGGACAGATAAACAATAATGGAGAACTTCTGGCTGTGGCTTTGGTTTGCAGTCTTTTGGGGAGCAAGTGAGGTTCTATGTCTTGCAAGAGAAAAGGGTTCAGAGCAAGAATGCTCCCAGCCCCTTCAAACTGGAAACGCTGTTAATAAAAACCTGTTTCCTTCCACACAAATATTTGTATTATGTGTACGCACGGTGACAAATGGCCCGGCCCCATTCTGCCCACTTACAGCATGAGTATATAGCAATGGTGGCTTTAAAACACTTCCAAATATTTCTTTTAATAGTAGGAAAAGCTAACACTAAAATACATTTATTTTGAATGAGACATAAATTAAATCCAACACGATAAGAATGCTTTCAAGAAAAGTTGACAATTTGTTGTTTTTAGAGACTTTGCATGCTGCTGAACATAACCAGAAATGACTCTCCCTCCAGAAATGTAACTTCTAGACACCTGAAAAAAATTTTGCTTCCTCAGCCTAGACTCCCTCTTCTGCCTTAGTGAGTTTTCCCCTGGGGTCTTTGGTGTCTGTTCCTTCCCCAAAACATGAATTATTATGACAATTTTTTATTTTTGTTATTACAATTTTATTGTTTTATTTACTGATATTTTCATTATTATATAAATGATGTTATTTTTTACTTTTTTAAATAATTTTTTTAAGATTGTATTTATTTATTTTTAGACAGATGGGAACAGAGGGAGAGAAACATCAATGTGTGGTTGCCTCCCATGTGGCCCCCACTGGGGACTTGGCCTGAACCCAGGCATGTGCCCCGACTGGGAATCAAACCAGCAACCCTTTGGTTTGTAGGCCGTGCTCAATCCACTGAGCTACACCAGCCAGGGCTAATGATAAGTTATTATTTAAACAATCATTTTAGACCTACTCAACCAGGTCCACCAAATCAGGAGCCCCAATTCTCAGACTTCCGGGAGGACTGTTTGATTTTTGTTGCAGCTAAAGTGGAGATGCAGAGACAGAATCCCCTTCAAGGAAGGACCTGCTGCCCCTCTGGGACCACAGCCTGCAGCCTCAGCTGGTCAGGACCTGCCTGAACCACAGAAATGCACCTCGCCTGAACTCCCGTCCTCTGTGGCAGCCTTGGCATGGTGACTGAGCAAAGCAGAAGTGGAAGGGCTGGGCCATTATGGGCGACACAAGTGCGGAATTTGGGGTTTAAATCCCTTCTGGGTTAGCAGAGATTTTGTCAGACTGGCATAGAGGTTCATCTTCTTTTTCTTCCCAATCCTTCTTCTTTTTTCTTTCTGTTACACAAATCTCTCCCTAATAAATACCTGGCACCTCAATTCCATGTCCACACCTGATTTTAGAGACTCTGGGCTATGCTGAGTTTGCGCTATTCTGTCCCTGAAAAGAGCATCTTATGCAAATAAGCCCATCTTTTATCTAGAACTATACATGAGAATGATTATAGCCTGGGGACCCTCTTGTTAAGTCACAAAGAGTTGCATTTTAATCATCCCTCTGGAAACTTTCTAGCCATATGTAAGATAACAAATTCAAGTGATTCTCCTCTGAACACAATATGTGTGCTCCAAATGACTGCTTATGTCTGACTGTGAAGAGGAGTAGCTATCATAATTTCACTTAATCTATATTACCAAATACACCATTAAATATAGTATAAGATAAACTCACTCTGTGTTGATGGGTCACCATGGAAAAGAATGAAATAACTTCAAATATATTACCAAATTTAAAAATATGCTTACAGAGTCCTCAAACCAAATGTTAATAAAATAACTAATTTTAATCAGTGCTTGTTATATGAAAAGTACTTTAACTATATTACAACATCTATTTCTGGAACCTACAGAGGTTAAGAAACCTGGTCAGCATTGTCCAGAAATAAATAGCTCAACTGGACATCGTGTCCCGGTCTGATGGACTCTGAAGTTACATCCCTTGACCACTTCTCTCTTGAGCTCCTGAATTTTCTATTGGTTCCTTTCTACTTTGGGTTCTCTTTCTCCTTTCATTTGAGCTCCTTGAAATCAATGAAATAGCTAGGAAAGATGGAGAAGCACAAAAAGCCTGGATATGTAGAAAATAAACACACTGCACACGCATCTGGTGGCTAACCAAGAATTATTCATAGTCTTTACACACAAACACATCTTCCATCTCAGAGTAAAGATAACTAAGTAGATACCCCGCCTTTTATATTCTTCTTTTGTCTGGTTCAGGATTTTTTTTAAGGTCCTGAAGTATGGAAGGACCCCTTCACAATGTTGTCAATCCAAAGTACTTCAGAGGAGAGGTCCTCAAAGGCAAATTGTTTGGCTGAATTAGAGGATGCCACCACAGCCAGATGGGAAGCTCAATTTACATTTAATTTTGCTTTCACTGATTTATCAGCTATTCCATTGACAAAGAGAGGTGTGACTTCATGGAGTGAGAAAATGCTATTTTCTGCTCATAGTACATTAAAAAATCAAACCACAGCATGTTCAAAGTTAGTGTTTGACAAAGCTTTTTAATCATGGCTGCTTATCTTCAAGCAACTCCTGCCCCCAGTCCTAGCAGTTCTCAGAAGTTAAATTCTGCTTGTCGTTTACCATGTGACAATCTGAATCAGGAAAAAGAAGAAAAACAATCCTTCCTTTGGGTTTGCCCTGGATTGTGGACAGATACAGGTCTATAAATTGTGTTTAAATCGATTTAATAGCGCTCCACGGTCTACATTACTTTCTTTTTCCCTCCCACATTTCCCTAAATTGAGTATGTTGAGGCAAATCAAAACTGATACCAGAAAAAAATAACTCTATTAAAAAGCAAATATTATTTAGGAAAATGTGGACAATTTATTACATGTCTGAACAGGGTTCCTGTGTAAGTTCTGTCTAATTGAGTATGCGAATAAGGAAGAAGTGTCCTAAAAGATTTTATCTTTACACAGTTTTGGAGATTCTAAGATTCGGAGAAGGAAACTAAAATGTATTAAAAATATACTATGTGTTAACAGACAGATATATTTATGTATATTTCACAAATAAGGAAATTTATACTTTTAAAACATAAATACCTTGCCAGCATTTTTATAGCCGTGAAAGGATAGAATAAGAATATCAACTTCAGTCTTTTTGGTTTACATATGCACACTATTTCCACTATACTGGATTGCCCCCATGAAAGAGCTTTTGCCTCAACCAGTAAAAAGGTGTGTGGGTCACCTGAAGCATGAAAGTTTCAGCAGGAAAGATCAGGATGCATCCATCTAGAGGCTGGTTAAATTTACTCAGAGATCTCACTTCCTCAGTATTTCCCATGTTCCAGTTCAGTTACATACACAATAACATGTTCTTCACTTTACCTCCAGGACAGAAACCCACAGTGAAGAGGGGCTGCTTGAAACGGACTCAAAATAGATGCAAAATAAGGAAAGTAAAAGTTGAGAAAAAGAACATCAAAACTAAAATTCAACAGGGCCTGGAATTATCAGAAGAAATACCTGCCTATTATTAAACTAACTAATAAAACAGAAAAGAAACATCTGAAAAATGAGAAATAGTACCTGAACTTTGAACTTAGCCTCCCACTGAAAGTTAAGGAAAAATATGTTCCTATTAAAAAAAAAAAGGGAGGGGGAATTATTTAGGTAACATCACACACCAACTTAATTAACATAAAGAAATAGAGACCAAGTAGCAGAATATTTTCTTGTCGATAATAAAAATATGCTAATAAGACTTACTCAAAAACAGATCAAACTGTAATATATTAATTAAAAATGAGCTTAAACTATTTAAGAAAATACATGACATGGATAACAACATATATTAGAGTTAAAAACAATGCTTAGAAATTAGAAAATCACTCTAAAATCATTTTAGAAATGAAGATTGAACTTGAAGGAAAACAAGAATGAAAAATGCATTTAAAATTTACTAAGATACAAAGAATTAAAAAAGAAAGTTTTAAAAATAAAGAGATGAACGTGAATGTAGATAGATGAAAATTGAAGATAGACAAAGAAGACCCAACCTACAAATAATAGAAGGCCTAAGAAAATATTGGGCTGGCCAAAAAGTCCATATGTGGTTTTTTTGGTAAAATAAATGACAAATTTTTCATTTTCACCAGTAACTTTATTGATTCAGATATTTTGAGTATGTCAGCTGTCTCCCATATGGTATAACATTCATTATTCTCATTTAATGTCTTCATTTGATCACTTACCAACTTCAACTGGTCTCCCCGACTGTGGAGCATTGTCCAACATGAAACCTCCAGCACAAAACTTCGCAAACCACTTCTGACACATTCAGTCAGGCACAGCACCTTCTCCATATGCTGCACAAATCTTTTTGTGTGTTTCACTTGCATTTTTATCTTTCTTGAAATAATAAAACATGACATGTCGAAAATGTTATTTTCTTCTATCTTTAATATTAAAAAGGCTACACAAAAATTCACCCATTTTGATGTTTTTTTCTTAATGCACACTATCACAATACAATTTAACTAGATTGTTTCAAATGAAGTTAAAGACAACTAAGCACTACTAGAGCCATCTTACAGAAAAAAACAAACGAAGTTTTAGCCAACCCAATCCTTTAAGAAAGCTTTCTGAAATTTTTAAAAACTTGAAAAATCCCTCTGGAATCTAGAAAAAAAATACAATGACTTACAAGGGACAAATAATTATATCATCAGCAGATTTTTTATAGGAATGTGTTATTCCAGAGGAAAATGGAGTAAAACAATTAAGATACTCAAGAAGGGAAAATATAAACAACTACTTTTTTTTCCCACAAAATACTGACCTTTAATTATAAAGGGCATGCACGACATGCAGTAACTCAAGATAGATTTTTCCCAGAGAGCACTTCTAAGGAATGTACTAAAGAACGAGCTTCAGACCACCAAAATTACAAAAGAAACATCGGTGTGAGGGACAGTGGTCTCTAGAGTTACTTATAGAATCAAGACAAATTGAGAGTTAAAAGTGAAGAACTATATATTATAATGATAATATTATCTCATAGTATAGATATAATACAACCATTAAGATATGACAGGAGAGGAGAAATAGGATTGCATGCAAAAAAATGTGTAGCTGTTTTGAGTAGTTCTAAGTGGTGATGGTGTGTTAGTATTATTTTGAAACTTGTGTGCATGTAATATGGGGAAAAGCAAATGGGTACTGATGGCACATTTTAATTCTTCACCTCTTATGCCCTGAAAACTTAGGATTCTCACTATGGAAAAAAAATACAAATGTCATATAGACGAAATTCAGTAAAAATCCTTTCAGTTTGAATTGGAAATAGTAGTGTTAAATCACATGGTATTTTAACTGTCTTCTATCTCTGTGCAATAAAAAGGCAAGCCCGGCTGGTGTAGCTCAGTGGATTGAGCGCGGGCTGGGAACCAGAGGGTCCCGGTTCGATTCCCAGTCAGGGCACATGCCTGGGTTGCGGGCCAGGTCCCCAGTGAGGGCCATGTGAGAGGCAACCATACATTGCTCTTTCTCCCTCCCTTCTCTCTCTGAAAATAAATAAATTAAAATAAAAAATTTAAAAAAAAAAAGGCAGGAGTGATTATCAGCCCAGTAGCAAATAGCATCTCCAGGCCCAGATTCTGACCTTAAAATACCATTTCCAATAAAAAGAGATAAGGCTTCTTATAGATATGGCTGATTCCATGTATTTAGATAAAAATATGCAAGGAGAGTCTAAAACATTTTGTCAGATCAGATAGCTAACAAGTTATCAAAAACTTCTAGTGTCATGTCAAAAGGACTAAGGTCAAGGATTGAGAAATTTGAGCTTCAAGAGGTATGACAATTACAATGGGTTGAAACATACTACATATATTTTAAAACCTAATAAGTAAAAGGAAAGAATCCGCTTGTATTCCTCCTTTTCTATGTGAACCATATTACTAAGTAATCAAACACTAGGTGAGTAAGTTTCTGCTTTTAAAATTACTTCAGGGAATAAGTGAAAAAGAAATGAGAAAATATCGCCAAGAGTATGCGAACATCTAATTCAAACAGCTGAAAATTGTACCAAAACACATCCTAAGTGATTCAGCAAGTAAATTCTAAGGAAAATAAAAGGAATTGTGTATTAAAGGAGATATCAAAGACATCGCTTAAAAGGATGTAATCAACTGAACTATCCTATAGGGGTGCCCATTGGCTAGGAGATCCATAAACAAGTGACCACTGAGAAAGCCAGGGAGCACTGACATTTGGAGGGAGGAGGTGTGACTCCCGCAGCGGGTGGCTAAGCTAGTTCTTGACCTGGATGGCACTTACAAAATTGTTTGCCTTATAAAAATTCATCCAGCGATGACTTTCTCATGTGTGCTTTTCTGTAGTTGTGCTTTATTTTATAACAAAGAAGCTTTCTAAGAGAAACTAAGAATGAAGGTTTGAGTCAAATAAATGGGAGTTCTAATTCCGGCCCAGCACTTATTATCTGTGAGACCAGCAAGTTCACATCTGGGCCGTAGCTCCCTCCTTAATGAATTGTGAATAAAAGGAAGCGCCTGTGCCCTCTGGAGCTGTGCTAAGGATGAAAAGCAATGAGCTCCACCAGGGGTCTGGCCCAGAGTGGCTGCCCACCTGATACTGACTGCTTCCTTTCCCTTCTCCTTTCACGTAACTCTCATTTCACTTGGACATGGTAGTTTTCCTACCACATATTACTGATACTTTCATTTAGTCAAATAACAGTTTCCGATAGTGGAATAGACCACGTGCTCTGAAGGCCTATCTTAAATAACCAGAATGTGTCCCTTCAGATTCTCGCTGAGGCCTAACAGCACCGACTAAGGACCTCTTCTAGGGGCTGATGTCCCCGCCTCGTCAAATCCCAGAGCACTTTATTACAGAACAGGGCCCCTTCATCCTGGTTAGGAATAGTAATGATGATTAATATTTTGTGGAGCAATAGGTAATAATTAAGCTTTTAATGATGGCATTTCATTTATCATAAAAAGCATGTTCCTTTCATGGAGCAGGTACTCAATGTATTTTTTAAAGTGATTGATTGTGTGGAGTTTACTTTAACGGGCTCTTAGTAATCGCATGTAGGACGCGATGTCAACATAATTGGAGGTGCTTTTCTGGAATAGTTTGTTCTGAGTGGGAATGTCAGGGGAGACAGGGTGGCAGTGCAGTGGGAGCCCCAGTCCCCCCTCCATCCAGCATTCCTGAGTCCCATCCCTGGTTTTATTTCCAATAACCACTGTTATGTGCTGAGGGTTTTCCATGTACCATTTATGAACTTATTTAATCCTTGCAGTGACTCAGTGACACAGCCATGTCTCCAACTTTCAGATAGAGAAACTGGCCCACAGAAATGGTAACTAGGAAACAGAAGGCCATATATCTCATAGAATGAGGGGCTGGGGATCCGTGCACAATTGGCCTGACTCTGAAACTCACCCTTAACCAGGAGATCTCTGCAGTCCCTTCTGGTGCTAACGCTCAAGCATTGGTGAAACCTCTCCTCCAGATGAATTTTTCCTGATCTATTAACCCAGGAGCCCCTTCCGCAACTCATGTCTTCTTTGTTTCCTTTATGTCTCTCACTGGCATCAACATCAAAAAACCTCAACTCCACTAGGAGCACAGAACCTGGGACAAGGTCTCACCCAGAGCGGCAGTGTGCCACCGTCAACGGCAAATGAGAATTTGAAGATCACATTTGCTCTTTAGCTAGAGACCTTTCTCAAGCTCTTTTCTATTTCTACGAATCGGGCTCCTGATATTGAGCTTGACTGTAATTCTTTATACTGTTTACTTAAAGGAAATGGAAACACAACCTGTCGGGGAAGACGGAGCAACACTTGCATTTTAAATTAGTCACAGGCTTATCAGCTCCTGCAACTTCTTGTAATGGAAAAACGACCCAGGGGACACTGTCGTGTAATATCAGCGTAACAGGCTTTGAGTGAGTGACATGTTTACATTGCATGCAGAGCTGTTTGATTTTCTTCCTTATTTTCTTCATGGCAGTTTTGAACTTACCTGGAATTATTCTCTCCAATTTACCAGAAGGTCTCCTGTTTCGGCCTCCTTCTATCTAATGAAATCATTATTTTCTGGGGTCAGGTCCTTATTACCACTTCTCTGAACTTTTAGAGTCTCCTACGTGATAACTCTCCTCCCAATTTATTTTCTCCCTGATCTATCCAACTCATTACGGCCAAATTTATCTTCCGGGGGAACAGCTCTCATTAAGTCATCTGCCTGATGTAAAAAACATGTAAAGTATCTTCCACTTATAGCAAAAAACCCCACAATTATTAGTAAAGCCTTTAGATTCACCTTATCTGACTTCAAACTCTTTTTTCATCCTTGTTTTCTCCTGATTATCTTAACCCAACATAGGCCAAGTTGGCCAAATCTCTATTTGAGCTCAGAGAGTTGTTGTCACTCTCTCTTACAGTTTTACTTCTTCACTTCTCCAAAGCCAAACTTTATGCATCTCTCAAGGCCTTGTTCAATGGGCCCAACATAACTGCATATAAGAACCCCTGGGTTATTTGATAGATAGATAGATAGATAATAGATACTCGATATATATACTGGAATATATAGCCTGTCATACTTTGATGCATGCTGACTATGGTGATTTGGTTCTGAACTTTAATCTAGAAGACATGGGGCCATGGACATAGAAAGCAGGCCCCAAGTTAATTAGGCCATGAACCTGAAGAAAAATGGCTGCCATGCTATTCTTGACTATAGCCAAGACAGTCCATGTATAGTGGACAAATTCATTTGAAATTATTTCTGTCAACAAACTTTCTTGTCTTGGTTTTAGAAGGAAAAAAATTAGAAAAAAAGTAATGTATTTTTAGAGCATAAAAAAGAAAATAAAATAGAGAATATGGCACTGTAAAGCCAGCTGGCAAAATAGCTACAGAAAAATAGTGACATTCAATCTTTTTTAGACCCAGAGCCCTGCATAAATGATCCTCCTGAACTTAATTTCAAGAAAAATAACTCCCCACTTTCTCGAATCCTACAGTCAATTTTTTTACAGTTTTCCTCAAACTTTGTTGAAAATATATGAGAACTTTGTGAAAGAAATATGTTCTTCTTCAAAGCTTTAGGAAGCTCTGGTTGCTCACCAAGTCACTTGTGTGAAACAATGTAAAAGGGAAACTAATGTGTCCTTGGAACCCTTTCAGAATTTTTTAGAGGCGGAAGGTAAAATAATACTGCTCTGAAGCCCCTCGCACACTGCATCTGGAGCATGGCACGGCCTTAATAATATATTGTAAAATCATGGTGTCGGCTGGGGAGGAGCAACGGGGGGCATTTTATTAAGTGAGAAAACAAGATTTATAGATAAGTCACTGAAGAAGAGTTATAGTGAATCACACATTTGCTAACAAAAGGTGTCGAGAACAATATTTTTTTTCCTGCTCTGTCAACATCTAATGCCCATTTATCTCTGTTACAGGATTCATACACAGTCACAATCACTCAATAAATTCATCACCATGGATTGTAAAGCTTAAGACAGGGTCAGAAAGCTCACAAAAAGCATCAGTAATCTATCCCACAGAGGGCTGGGAAATGTTAATGGTGGGAACCTAGTGCACAGGGGACCCAGTTTCCATTACAAAAGTGACCGACCATCAGTCATCATCTCAATAGGTCATCCTGAAATGCCACGAGCTTGGGCTGGCTAGAAAAAGTACTGCCCAGCTCAAAGCTGCCAGGTCAGAACACAACTGCTTCTGAATCTTTCTGCCAGAGCTTAGGCTAAAGTGAGTTCCACTAATATTACGAAGACAGATTTCCAGGGGACAGAGACAAAGAAGAGGTACCATGCCAGCCAGCTGCCCGCTGGGTGCACCATGACAGCACTTAAATAAGCAGCCCTTGTCCCTGTTTCCCACATCTGGTACGATGACCTTGAGATGTAGCTCCATGCTCTGTGACTTATGTATGTTGTCAACACGCTGTATAATAGTCTCCCTTTTTAGGTCGTTCTGCAAGCTCAACAAAAACCATGTTAGCGTGAGGAGTGAGATTAGGCTTCACTTTTTGTTGGGATCCCGGCATCAGCAAAACCATAGCACTGCGCATGTGCAACAGCCCTGTCACCAATAAGCTCCCCGTTGCCCATAAAAGGCATATAGTCCCTAGAGCAAGAGGACCAATCAGTAAGACCCACGACTCCACCGAGCTTCTCCAGCAACGCCCCTCAGCCAACCAGTATATATACCCGCGATCCTCAAATAAAATTTGCAGCTTGATCAGAATCTTGTCTTGCTGCCATTCTTCGCGCCTCCTGTCCCTC